>WWET01005585.1:34852-57342 GCA_011038615.1 Limnodynastes dumerilii | reverse complement strand
GGAAAGAGCAATTCCACTCCCTTTAGAGGATAACATCTGTTTTAAAAGTTGAAATAGAGTTTATTCAAGCTAAATTATAGTCTATGGCAAATGTTCTACTCATATACTACATAAAAGGCTGACAAAATCTAAAATTAAAGATACAATTAGAAATGAAATTACCTTTCCCTGGATAAACCAGAAGAACATTAAAATCAATGGGGTAGATCCTGAACAACGTTTGCAGTACGTTTGTTCACGTAGCGAATTTTCGCGTACGTAAATTCGCTACGCTACCCTTAACACACCCCCTGCACGGACGTATTTTGTGAAAATACGCTAACCAAACCCTACCTTAACTTTCCCATACGTAACACAATACGTCCGCTAACGGGCGTACAGACTACGCGAACGTACGCAGCTTAGCACGCCCATACTGTACACTTTAAATACCCCCCCGCCTACTTCACGTAATTCGCACGTATTCTTCGCTAACGTAATTTTGGCACGCCCACACGTAATTACTTACGTTCGCAATACGTGAATTATCCTTACGTTAGAAAATACGCTACGCGAATGTGCGTATTTTCTGCGGTGCGCATGCGCAGTTCAATCAAAACTGCGAATTTACGTGTATACCACACGTAAATTCGCAGAAATACGTAGTTCAGGATCTGCCCCAATGTGCTCAAATGGATTCCACAAAGTGTATTTATATTATAATTTGTCATAAAGAATAGCTACAAAGGGTAATTGATTTATAGGCCAAGAGATTGAATCCAGATTTACTCAAATCTGATCACTTTGCATTACTAGGATGGAATTCTGGATCCAGAGTACTGGTACTAAACCCGAATCTGACAGCTCTGTGGGACAGAGTAGGAAGTAGAAGAACTTCTGTTCTGTGGGAGTGGGGAGTTATGAAGATTGTACAGTAAGGGCTGGTTTCAACCCTTAAGTACGTTCCAAATCTCTGTACTGTCTCCATTTTATGTGGGGATGATGCTCAAAACTGAGCTGCTGTAACTCCATTTAGGTGAGGGGATAGGCCCCTCACCAATACAGATCTTAGGATGTAGTGGGGACCCGCTATCAGACCTCCGACCACAGAGGCACTGGTGGTCTAGACCCAGTCAAAGATTTTTTATGGTTCTTGGATTTTTAGGCTTATATAATGCAACAATGGAATTTAGTAACTGTAAAAGAATGACACATGCAATTTAACACCAATAATCATCTGTGAACCTGAAATTCTTATCTTAAAATCTCAAAGTACTGGCATTTTTAAAAGCTTAGACAAGCTAATCTAGCCTGAGATTTAGGAGTGTCCTGTTTACTTTTATGGACAGATATGTGATCTATGTTCAGTAACATGCATCATATTGACGCTTACAGGAAATAGATATATTTTTTTTATACCTGACAAAATACCTGAGTAGGTGATTATGGTAACAGACTGGGTCATCAAAACTGAGGGGCAACGGGACAAATCCCTCACCCTTCTTGTAACTATTACAACTCTTAGTAGGGCTCCAGTAGTTCGGACAGACCACCATCATGTACGGAAAGCGTGTGGGGGTCTGGATCTGGTTCTATACCTTAGAAAGTATTTTACGCATTAAGATAAAATTCTCACCTCTGTAGAAATCGTCTGCAGGTGCCCCATGCCAAATTTTATAGAAGAAGAATAAAAAAAACTAAACTAGAATAGGTAAAAATTGAAAATGTTTCCGTTTTTCTCCTTTCCACTTCCTTTTTTGAAAAGTCTACATTTTAGGAAGGCAGAACTCAATGTAAGGGGCATAGAAACTGGCTGGTTTTTTTTGGGGGGAGGGGGTTACACACTGTGTAAATATTAGGTTTGTTATTACTCTAATAAGAAAGGATAAAGGTTTATAATCTTCTAAATGGCTACTGCAGGCTTCCCCAGGATGTAACATCATTTTCGGTGTTTTAGAGTTTTTGGACCGTATTCACAGATCCGTTTTCACGTGGAGTGTCATGCATTTTTTTTAGGTACGGTTTAACTGCGCATGCGTAGTAACTTTATTTACGTACATTACGTAGAATATACGCACGTAAGTGCCTAATGGACGAATTTGTGAATCGCACTTGGTGAAATACATACGGATGGGTGGGATTGAAAAACGGATGTGAAAATTTACATGAAAGTGGGTGTGGGGAGGCATTTAAATGAACTCATGAGGGCGCGGTTATTAAGAATCGCACGTACGGCATACATATACGCACGTAAGTACACACGTAAAAAACAGTGGTCTATGGACTCGTAAGTCCCCAACAGCACAGCCATGAGAGGAGAGTGTCGAAGGTGTTGGTGGGTGTTGGCTTGCGACGTGCGTGCGTAAATTGCATACTTTTAAAAAACGGATCTGTGAATCCAGTCCTTTATCTGTATTGCTTAAGGAACTCATCCATTAAGGCTCCAGCTTTAATATCATAATGTCATTGCTTTTTCGAGTTTGAGTGGTAAAGTTTCAATGGTCTCTGATTTTGTGTCAGTTGAGGAAATCTTAATCAGATATGTTAAGCCACAAGGTTTTTTATGTCAATGGAATTGCTTTTTGTGCAGATATTAGGTGCTGTCACTAATTGAACATTTTAACAAACTGAACAGTTGTTTAGTAATGAGTACATTGTCCAATAAGCATTTAGTTTACTGCTGTTGTGATAGGATATGTACCAGTGGTCAAAGTGGAAGTTTAGAAGTGGCAGTGTGGAAATATAGAACTAATAGAAGTTAATGAAGAGTTAAAGTATTTTAATTAAGTCAGTGAGAGAAGTGATGGTATGACATACCCCCGTATACCACCACACTTCAAGTCCTGATTTGCGCTGTTTATGCCGTCTTTAAAAATGATATCTTTAGATATATAAGTGATTTAGCAGTGAACATGTGACCTATCTAAACAGAACCCTATTATGCCTGAATGGCTTAAAGGGAAGGCAACTCTAATTATGAACCCAAAAATTATATAATCACTAGCAGGACAATTTGTTTCTCGAAACTTTTATATTATCTGGTTGGATATGCCAAAAGTATGTGTTGTTATAGAAATTGCAAACATAATATTAGAAAATGTATTCAATTGTCATTAGGTATGGTTAATATTTTATCTGTAAATGAAACAATAAATTTGCAATTAATGTTTGACTTTAAAGAAACCCATATAGATAATGAAATAGGTAACCTTATTTTTTCATTGATAAAAGATGTGACTCTATGTACACCAAAGGAGTCAGTAGCGTAAATTAGATAAGCTGTGAGTCTTGATTGCTCTCTATCAAAAGAAAAAATGCAAGAGATATATAAAAAATATATAAAAAGACACAGAGCTATTGGGTTTCCAATAAAGGTATATTGTGTTTCCAATCTTGAAAAAATAAGCGTATATTTGTGCAAATTTTGCTACACACATACCTTACAAACCCTATTTAAGTGCCTCCACCCACCCACTTTTCTTAACTTCCAACTTACGGAGTAGTGGCACGCCTGGATCGCATGCGTATATTTAGGTACGTTATTAAGTGTGAATCTGGCCCAACACTTTCTATTACACTTTTCAATACAATATCGTTCTGCTAAATTGTCAGCGTTTTATTCAATTAACCACAGTTATTTAATACTATTGTGAAAGCACTTACATTTGACATTCAGTCGACATTTAAATGTACAACAAAAAAAAACGTTTTAATCACTGTTATCAATCATTTCTGTTTATATGTACCTTGTCAATGAATGTGGTGGCATTGGTGCACCAGCATAGATAAATCATGCATATTGCTAATCTGCTTTTGGGATCAGCAATTGTGATCTACAGTAACTCTGTTTATTTTTTAGTGTAACAGAGGTTACAGCTCAGGTATGCATAATTGTTAAAATTTCTTTAAGCAACTGACACTGGTCTTTGTGTTCCTTTTATATTTATCTCATGTAATTACAATGGATTTTACCAGGTTATTTAATAGCTTATGTTCAAAGCTACCAAAGCTAACTTGTGCATATATCAGTAAGTTTGTTTGCAGACATAATAATTGCATGACGAATAAATGGTGCAAAATATCTCCCAAAATATATGATAAAAAAAAAATATGCTTATATTATAACTAACGTTTAATGAAACTGAATTAATGCACAGTGTGTAATATGTTTCAGTTGCACAGTATTACCAATAAATAAATGACTCACTTTCTAGAGGGCAATTACTAGGACACACATAGGGGTATATTTTCAAACATTCCTAGCAGACGTTCCAGCATGACCCATTCCATTAGGTACAAAGGGCTCTATTTACTATTACAATTATCAATTCTAGCTGTAATTAAGCTAGCCAGGCTCACTTCTCCTCACAGCATGCCTGGATAGCATAAAATGCATAGGAGGAGGAAAATGGAAGTAAGTGGGATGACAAAGTGGAGTGAAAAAGTCCGTTCTGACACTTAGTAAATGTATCAGTAAACCGTCCTGCGTTCAGAACATGATGGCAATTAGGGGTGTATTGAGTTTACCATGGTGATCGGAGCCTAATAAATATTGATTAGTTTGTTTTCATGTGATAATGAGCTGATCTAGGTGAGAAGCCCAAACTGTTGTGCTCCGGAGCCTACAACTGTCCAAATGTTCTTCAGTTAATTCTTTAAAGCCAGGTGATTGTGTACAGTTGGAAATTCATGAGCAGAGTATTTTGTATGTTGGAGGGTCTGCATTACATTAGAGAATAGAAAAGTTTCTATCATTAACCCCATACATTCTAGAAAATTATAACTATAATCTGATTGGCTGCTATGAGCAACACTTTTCAGTTAGCAGGTATCTGGCAATCAAAAACTTTTTTTTTATCCACTTTTTCTCCATTAGGATATAAAGTAGAGGATTTCCCTGTCCCTGGTGATACGCTACATTGATGACAGTTCAGGAATCCTATCTTCTGTGCAGGTCATGAAACTATTGACTATTTAAACTATACACAGTAAAAAAAAACTTTTATGAATAAATCAATCTTCTTTCTTTGTTCATTATGAATCTGTATTTCTTATATTTGTTATTAATGATCCCACTTCATATCCCATTGATATATATCTCATCTAACGATAATGGTACGATAGATGGAGATATCATAAGCTTGTTACTGTACTTGTTACTTTTTAATGGGGCGATCAAAATGATTTCCAGACTACCCTGCTATCATCTTAATAGGATTGGTGCATTGGTGATCTGATTGTGTTGGCACATTTCTGGAGTGTTTTGTCTGCATGCTGACAAATTGATCTTATCTAATGAAACCTTTTTATCCAACTAACTAATTTTACTCTCCCATTACAATTATTCATGAGAACTATCTATTCTAATCCCTCTTCAGAGAATTCTTCAGTTTTCTTTACATTACGTGGTACATCATCTTATGAAAGGTATGGCTATAGGTGATAATGCTGTTAGGAAACCCCAGGGTTCGGAGTCTAACTGGGGCCTGGTATTCACTAGAGTCTCTGATGGTGAGGATAGGCTTGGCTGCAGGACACCCAGCAGGTCGTGGCCCCCAGCAGTGGCCCCTATGCGTGTGGGTAAGTGCGGGGACCCATTGATCGAAAAAGGGAGGACAGGCTGCACCAGGACAGACTGTGAAGACAGACTAAGGCATTCAATCACAGAAGTATACAGCAAAGGAGACAAATGGAAGGGCAAGGCAGGAAGAAACACAAAGGGTTAAATAACAAACAGCAACCAGGAGGGAGACCAGCAAGGAGAAGGGAGATAATACAATAGGGCAGCAGGAGAGGACACTCAGCAATCACATCACAGCACAAGTTCCAGAACAAGAAGCTATAACCAGCAGGGCTGGTCTATTTACAAGGAGGCTGGCCAAGCAGAAGCCACAGGACCACTTTGAGAAAGAGGCGACCCCCTCGAAACACGTCAGCGGGTGATTCAGACTGAGTCCGCAGCACAGAAGTCTCTATTCCACCGCATCTTCTTACAGTTCCCCCCGTGATCTTCATCTTGGATGGCTCCCGGGCTTCCGTTCATCAGCGGGTACCTTCCTTCCGTTCATCAGCGGAAAATTCACCTTTCCATCGGACTCTGTCGGTACGGACATTGTACTGCGTTCCAGCCTATGTTATGAGGTTTTAACCTCTTTATGTGTTTTATATGTCCATAATAAAATCTGATATTAACTATATTCTTTTTCTCTCTCTCCACATGTTTGCTCTAATTGAGTGATATGGGCATTTTGAAGCATTTTTAAAAGGACAGTTTGTTTAGAGGTTTTGATTTATTCATTTATTCAGCTTTATAGTCATTTATGCACACCTGGGCCAATTTTTATCAGATTGTTTAGATAAATTATTTCTTTATTTATTGCAAATTTGCACAGCGCTATCAAATGGATATCCTTTTTGTTTAATCAGAAGCCACAGCCTAAACCAGCCTCCTGAACTTAATGGACAGGTGTCCCGGCTGCTAAGCAATAGCCAGGACCAGAGTGCCATTAGTAGTGTGCCACGGCTCTGTAGGTTGTGCCAGGGAGTAACAGCGGTAGGGATCACCCAGAGCCACTATCCATTATTACGGATAGTGGTTCTGACTAACCTCCACCACTACTAATATAGTATAGTGGCTCTGAAAGTAAAGTAAAGTTGGCGGGGGGGCCCACAGGTTGCCACTTTCCTGATTTTTATTTAATCTAGAAATATGGTTATTGTATCTCTGGGAATTTTAAAGCAAGTGGGCATTTTCTTTTGTGCTTGTTTTTAAATGCCTTTAATACAGTTTGTCCCATGACTCCCAGTCAGGTTAATACATATCTTTAAAACTTATCCAATAACTTCACTTTATTTGAAAAACACAGAATGTGTTTGAATATAACATCCTTGTATTCTATTATTCCTTTTTAATATGTTATTTGTATAAACTTTTTTTTAATTCATATTAACAGATATACATATCTGATATTATCAGCTAATTATATCTATTTTCCTCTAGAAATATTTTGATAAACCTGTGAATTACTTTGTATGTATGGCATATAAAGTTTCACTAAATCTATCCAGGGCTGGATCCTGAACAACGTCCGAAAGGAGACTTATGCTAGTTATTGTGTAAGTCCTCTTTGTTGGAACATCTGAGCATGCACGCACAAGAAGTTCCAACAGAGTAAGTACTGACATAAGTAACTTAGTTACGTACATCAGTAATACGCAGAAGGGGCTGACCCTTCAGTAACGCTGCCAGTATCCCTGCCATGCAGATGGGGATAGCCATTTAAATGAGGGGGCGGAGAAGCCCTATTATGAATAGGTCTGCGTGTGTATGGGTGCAGACCTAGTCGTAAAAATTAAGGTAGCTATTTACTACAGACAGCGGGGAGCGCAGGGGACGTTCACTCCAAGCTACGGCTGCGTAACTACTACGGACCCACGCATGCTGGCCCATTATTACTTAGATTATTACATAGTTTTTAAAGTTGGTTACAATGTCATAGCCAGGTTGTAAGGCTAAAGAAGAAATGGGTAACAACAAGCCCAACCGTATGCCGTATCAAGGTGCCTGTGTGTTCTAGTATACCAGTATAGAGTAGTACAGTGGGTTAAACCTGAGTTTTGGGACATATATATTTGATGTAAAAGCTCATTTTATATTTTGTGATATTGCCAGTAAAGTTAAATGTCTTTCATGTCATAAACTAAATTACACAGACTTGTAAATGTATTTTTAGGGAAAGGAGGACTGGGGCATACCGAAAAGCTGCTTACATACTGTACTGTCATGTGAGGGAAACATTTTTAGACAGACCAGGTGATTGTTTGTTTAGTTTAAACCTTCGTCAAATGCAAGCCACATAGTCTCAGGTGAGTGCTGTTCTTGACAACACATTTTTGTGGTGAAGCTGACGTTATGTCTGTCACAGTAGACAAGATTTTAAAAGATGGTGTTAATAAATGGCTTTTGTCCGGACAAAGCACAGTTAAGTAAGAGTTGTGGGCCGTATTCAGAGATCCGTGTCCCGATCGGTCCACAAATATAGGCATGGGTGGAGCAAGGAACACCCACCAAAACCCCAGTCACTCCCCTTGCTAATCCGTGCTCTCAGAGAGACCAGCTGTAACTTTCCGCGTGGAGTTCCGTGCGTATATGTCCTCCGTCCGTGCGTATCTTGATAATCGTGCCCACTTTAAATGCCTCCACCGTCCATGCATATTTTTCCGTTGCATATCCGGATGTATGTATCCACGTGTGATTCGCAGGTCCGTCCGTAAGGCAGTTCTGTGCGTATCATCGTCAATTGTGTAAATAAAGTTACTATGCATGCACAGTTGAAACGTACCTAAAAATACGCACGGAACTGGCCGGGAAAACGGATCTCTGAATACGGCGCTGTGTGTCTAGATTAAGAATTAATTTTAAATTAGAGAAAGTATGCCATTAACAAAAACAAAACCGGTAACAAAACATTTACATAACTTCCTCTCTCTTTTTATTTAATGGAAAGAATGCCATATAGACATGAAAGACTAGAAATGCCTGACTGGCAGGCTCCTCATTCCAGGCATCAAAGGGGTTAGTAGTTGTTGGGGGTCTTAGCCAGTTTGAATAGGGAGGAGGCAGGCTCTGCAAGGTTATATATTAGCTGGTTATGGGATTCCTTTAGCCTTTTGGAATTTTCTTCCCTCCCTTCCCTTGATTTTCTAACTTGTCTTTTTGTTGCAGTTGGCGGTATTGGTGGGGCGGTCAGCATTTATGGCGCTAAGCTCTGGCTTGAGGTATGCTGCAGGGATGGCACAAACCCTCTGAGCAAACAAGGAGACTATACTGACAGCTAGTCTAGCACGGTTGCCTCCTCGGTTACCCGCCGGGGTGCGCAGTAAAAGAGGGGTGTGTGCTTCCACTGGTCATTTCCTCTGGGGCGCTGAGGGCAGGTGGTTCCCTGCCCTCCGTTACCATGATTGCCTCCCGGTTGCTTACCTCCCACCTTCTATTGCCGCCACCTTCTTTCTCTCTCATAGTCTAATCTAAATCAATCAATAAACTATGCCCCCTATTTAAAAGCCTTACTGTTGCCGTGTCATTTATTTTGTGGGGCATGATGTGGGGGGCCTGGTCAGCCATCATTGATAATTTTGGTCCATGCAGTTTTGTGGAGTTTTGGGAAGGAAAGCCTCACTGAATTCAGATGATTGTGTAAGGAAAATAAGTAAGTGAGACAAGTGTAGGTAAGTCTCTCTAGCAGCTTTTAGGGGCATCTAACTGGGATATAAGCTGACAATTTGAGAAAGAGTTGGAGTTGGAGTTTGATATTGAGTTTAGTTTTTAAAAAATTGGAGTAATTTATGCGTACAGGTTTGTAGATACCAGAAGAGGGGTAGGGTAGGGTGCATTGCAGTGCCATGGCGAGCCAACAGGTGTGGTATTTAAATCGCCACGTTGGCTGGGGTGGGGAATTCGGTGGGGAGCAGGAAGCAGTAGGCAGAGGGAGGAAGGGCCACAGTGGAGGAATAAAAGGTCAGAACCCCAGGTGGAGGATCAGCAGCGGCACCAGGAGGAAAAGGAGAAGTACTGCCGCTTCGTTGGAGGAGCACCAAGAGGAGCATCATTGCAGGAGCAGGGGAGGCAGCGCAGGGGAGCAGTGGTGAGAAAGAGCAGATGGTGGAATCCCCAGATGGGGAACCTCTTTCTTGCCTGTTTGTATCTCCCCTAGGCAACAAGCTGAGGTGGGTTGAACCACATATACCTAGTAGGGCAGTCTATATCCCACTCCACCAATGACATCCGCTGCAACAGCACAGGCTTGGTCCACGCCACTAGATAACCAGGGATTGTTCCCCATGAGCAGAGGTGGGTGAACTGTGACCATCAGAGGGCACTAGGCCCTATAAAGACATAGGGCACAGGACCTATTAGGTAGTAAAGTACTAGGCCCCTGTAAAACAGGGCATTAGGCCTTATATGGTGAATTAGGGCACCAGGTCCTTGGCATAGCAGAGCACTAGGCTCTTGAGGAGTAAGGCACGTTGGGCACTAGGCCCGGGTGTTAGAGTGAGCTAGGTTCCTTGTTAAAGTGGGAGTTGATCAGGTAGGAGGTGGGCGCAAGGCCCTGGTTAGGTTATTTTTAGAAGGTCACAAGGCAGCAGGCAGAAAGCGACACCCCGGAGGTAAGCAGGCTTTTGCAGGTGCAGCAGCAGGAGGTGGAATCATCTGTCAAGTTAACCAGAAGCCACAGTAAGTATCTCTGTCTGTTAGTGTGCGTGACCCACTCCTTCCACGGGTGTGGACGGAACCAGAAGGTGTGGAAAGGTTACGCTCCGCTCCGCTCGCCAGGTATTGGCAAAAAGAGGTTGGCTGAGGCCTTGGTCAATGATGATTATTACCCAGGGTTGCTGACTTTTTAGAGCTTCCCTCCGGGAGATCCCAGAGGGAAGCCATTGATTTCTTCAAGAGGCGGGGGAAGGAAGTCATAGATTTCTGCAAGGGGCGGAGCTTAATGATGCGATTTATGCAAAGCGTGTCATTAAGCCCCGCCCCCTTGTCAATCACTCCTGTATTCTCTAGCGTTTTAGGCGATGGATGGGGCTTGATGACATCATCAAGCCCCGCACATCCCTAGTAACGATAGGGATTACAGAAGTAATTGCTGACTGGTGGGGCTTGCGGGAGATTTGCCGGCTCTCCCTGGATACCGGGAGAACTGGCCAAATTTCGGCAACCCTGTTATTACCTCGCCTGTGGCATAATTTTCAGTGTTCTCTCCAGCAGGTGTTGGCAAGGAGTAACTGTGCTTGTTTCCTTCTGCAGGATAGTCAAGATGTTGCACCTGGTTCAGAGAGAGAGAACACTTATTAAAAGGTGTGAATCCCAGTTACAGGACTTCTCCCGGGCTGCACCCACTTTCTGGAATAACCTTCCTAACCCTCTAAGACTATCATCTACTCTGTTTCAAGCACTCCCTTAAAACTCAACTCATCAAGCGAGTTTACCAAATTTTTCAACCTACTTCATTTTTTAAAAACTTCTTTTTATTAGAGTATGAGTACAAAGTTGTTATGAGACAATTAGTCAAACACAGCAAGTACCACTATGTAAAATGCACAATGTTAAGACAGGCAAGAAATATATTAAGACTTTTACGGCTGACATTTATGATAGAAAACAGGTGTGGATGCAGTGGGCGTTGTTTAAAAAGAATACAAGTTTTAAAAATAACTAAGTGCTGCATGGCTGAAAGCCTTAGCCATGCTGTGCTGATAGAACAGAAAGTGAAAAGACCGCACTCATTTAGATATAGACATTAATCATAATCAAGATATATTTATATATGGTCAAAATCCAAACCAAGGGTGCTGCCAAGTATGCAAACCAAGAATTGAATAGAAGACACACACAAAAAAGAGCCTACAGGTGATCCATTAAATCCAAGAACAATGGGCCTGATCCAGAACAACGCCTCGGAGTGAATTTACGCGTGGCTGAGACGTAAAATCACTGTTTTGTATGCACTGCCTATGCGCACCATAGAAAATACGCACATTAACATAGCGTAACTGTGAACGTATGGCCCATTCATGTATGTGTCACGTAAATACTTGCGTGTGGGCGTGCCAATTTTACGTTTGACCAAATTACGTTTGAAATACGTGAAGTAGGCGGGGGTTTCTATTTAAAGTGTACAGTATGGGCGTGCTTAACTGCGTAAATTCATTCAGCCCATACGTACGTGTGCGTATGACTGCGGTTACGTTGGAAAAAGTTAAGGTAGGGTTTGTAAAGCGTATCTTGCCAAAATACGCCCGTGCAAGGGGTGTGCCGAGGGGAGTGTAGAGAATTTACGCGCACGAAAATACGCTCCGCGAATAAACGTACGGCAAACGTAGTTCTGGATCTACCCCAATGTCTTATATACTAGGCTAAGAAATCATGAATCCCGGTAAATACGTTACATATGACAGACAAGGCGCGTGAATATGTAGAAGCGGGACCTCCGGTGCACTCGGACAGGAACCGCAGCAGCTGACCAATACGTGTTTCGCCTACAGAAGGCTTGAAAAAGCCTGTCTGTCATATGTAACGTATTTACCGGGATTCATGATTTCTCCTTAGATTAGACTGCGGTTCCTGTACGAGTGCACAGGAGGTCCAACTTCTACATATCCACGCGCCTTGTCTGTCATATGTAACGTATTTACTGGGATTCATGATTTCTCCTTAGATTAGAGAGGAAGGGTTTAGCATACTGCCCGGAAGGGCGAAGAGTGGTCGTGAAGCTGCTAGGTTTTGTGTTAGGGATAGTACCTTCTGCCTTCTGCCATTAGCCTAGCGTTAGCCTCGCCCCTCCCCTCCCCTAATTGCAATACGTTGTACATTGTTTTTGTTGTTATTTGACATGGCAATTTGTGGAATATATACTTATAGGGCGATTCTATTTGTCAAGTTTATTGAATACAAATTCTGACATATTAATGTTTTAATATGATGTAATTAAAATATTTTCTCTTAACCTCTAAGCAGTTTGAAACTCTGTCAATTTATCCAAGGTGTTTTTGCGCCTCAAGCAACCTTAGCCTAGTATATAAGACATTGTTCTTGGATTTAATGGATCACCTGTAGGCTCTTTTTTGTGTGTCTCTTCTGTGCTGATAGAACTACAAGGCTAAGCATTGCTTAGCCTTGTAGTAATATCAGCGTCAGCATGGTAAGGCTTCTAACCATTCTGCGCTGTGTGTAGTGTGTGTAAAAAAAAAATAAATACAGTAAGCAACAAACATACATTAACACATTACAGTAAGTATGCATGTAAAAATAAATATTCCCTAACTAATTATGTTCCCTAATGTGTGCACTTACCTCTGGTGGTCATCTTCTCCTATTCTAAGTGTATGGATGCAGTGGGTGTTGTTCAAAAAGAATAAAAGTTTTGGGCACTCACCGCTTGCTGGCATCTCTCTGGGGAAGCTGTGCTGGATGTGCTGAATCTTCTGCACTTGATTGGAGTCTGGGTTCCTGTTGATTGAAGTCACTGGTCCGGTTCTCTAGGCTCTTCTTCACTTTCCCGACGTGGACACCTCCTATTCTTCTGCGATGCTGCTTCTAATGACCATTTGATCGCTAGGGGGCGGTGTTTTATATAAGAGATGACGTCAGAAACACTAGAGCACCGCTGTAACCGACGTCTTCTCTTATATAAAACACTGCCCCCTAGCGACCAAATGGTCATTAGGAGCAGCACCGCACAAGAATAGGAGGTGTCCAAGTCGTGTCAAGTGGAGAAGAGCCCAGAGAACCGGACCAGTTGTTCACCTTAATAGACTCATATTTAGACTTCTCCATAAAAAGAGTTTGACAAGCCTTACATAACCCACACCTATGAAAATCATTTATTCTCTGGAAAAGAACTGTGTTCCAAAAAGTTTTTTAAATTGTCTGTTCATCTATATATAAAATGAGGATTTTTCTGGCAATATATTGCCAATTGTAGAATCCTTTTTAAGATTTTCCAATGATTTTTAAAAACCTGTTCTATTTTCTTATATTTGGTACAAAAGGACCATTGATCATTTTTGTGAGTTATTAAAGAGCTCGGACAACTTATTATCTCAGATCTTACTACTTGATTAAAAAAAATTCTACAGTATCTATGAATTTTTCTCAAAAAATTGAGTGCGCGTTACTGAATTTTAATTTTATAGATAGAAATTTTACTGCAATTTCTTTTCAGCCTCTGATACTGTGCCCCTGGGACGTTTTCAAGCCTTTTTCGATGGTAAGAACTAACGAAAATAATAATAGAATTGAAATCAGTTAATTTTCTATATGTTATATTATGAATATTTTATTCCTTTACATATAGCATCAGATCAAACAAATTGATTTCTACCGGGCTAATTGTGAAAGACAACTTGATATTTAAATCATTAGTGTTTAAATAATCGCAGAAGAGGTCCAGATCCTTTTTCTCCCTATTCTAAAAAAAAAACATCATCCATGTATCTATGCCATGAGGAGAGATTCACCAGCCAGCTATGTATAAACAGGGTGGCATAGTTGGGCACAAATCTCATCCCCATGGCAGTTCCAATGCACTGTAAATAAAAACAACCTTCAAAATAAAAATAATTGTTGGAGAGAAAGGGGAATCCTGCTGATCGGTGTGAGGCCATTGTCGGAAAGAAAGTCTGTGTAATCGGCGCTGTTTCTTCGTTCTTCGTTCTTCATTCACATCTTCCCCATTTGTTGCAAACCCGAAATCATTTTTACTGCACTGAGTTGTGTAAGAACTATTCATATATAAAAAAAATGTATTGCAGCTTTCTCTCTTTCTTTTAATGTTATTGGCCATATCACTGCCAAGTGGGGCTTGAGGGTGAAAACCTATAAAACTTCCACGTTGTGATTTGGGGCTAACATTCATGTGGAGCAGGACATTTATTTACTTTACTGCATCGAAAAAAGGGCTTTCCTTGGGACAACTACTAAAAAATAAGTGAAATTTCTCTCAGAATGAATTTTCATGTTCCAATATATTTGTTTAATACAGTTTATGCTTTTTCTTATTTCTTAATTTTTAAATATTTTTCCTATTTTGTCATAAATTATTGAATTCAGAGGCGGAACTAGCGAGTGGTAGGCCCAGGTGCAAAAAATATGCTTTGGCTCTAATGATATCCCAAGTAACCTGGGACCGGATCCAGATCTAAGGTCGTCAGGTGATTTACGCACACAATGGGGCTGATCCAGAGCAACGACCGCAAGCGAGCGTACGACGAGCGTATGCGAAATTTCGGGGAAAAATTCGCAACGCGCATGCCCAGTATGACAGCTTCCGGTCGCCCGGGCGTCATGAGCGAATAGCGGGCGTATTGTGAGCGTATTTTTCGCTCGCGGGGCGTGCGTTCTTTACGATGGTCGGCTGGGCGCCCGTTTTACTACAGGGAGCATGTAAAGTATACAGTGTGGGAGGGGGCTGCCACACTGTAGCGGATCTGCGGTCGTACGGACCGCTGATCCGCCCGTCGCAGTTAAGGCAGGCTTATGGCCCGCACGACAGAGGGGAGTGACAGAGGGTGTGCACTCCCCTCTGTCTGGCGTAATTTCAGACCCCCGCACGCACGGAAACCACGCGGGGGTCTGGATCCGGTCCCTGGTGTGGAGCCTCAACGGTGTGGTGATGATGGCTGTGGGCCCATGTATTAGCATGGACCCCAGTGCCGTTGCACCTGTTGCACCAATGGCGGTCCCCCTCTGATTGAATTATAGTTTTTATAACAGCATTTTATTATTTTCGGTGCCTCTTGAATATGTCCAATCACACTTTCTCCCCATGTATTAACCCAAGGCCCTCCCCTTCACACCCTTCTTTTCCTATACCTTCAATATACTAATACTTCTTATTAGTAGGTGTAGTCTTTTTAAAAAAAATATTTGTACAGTTTTTTGGCAAGTGATTGATTTCCTGCTTACCTGAGTCTCCAGCCCTATCCACTCCTCCTGTCACAGATCAGCAGCCATGTGATTGCAGCACTTTTAATTCAACAAGACCAGCCTCTGATCTTGCCTTTAAAACTGCAATCTACGTATCGAAACGATACGCAGATTACGTACAATAGCTACTACGCATGCGCAGTAGCTATTGTTCAGTGAATTACGTCCGTCTATGGAAGACAAACGTAGTTCAGGATCCGGCCCATCATCATTACACTGGGGGTCATATAAGTGTAAATTAATAAGCCTAAAGCAGTCATACTGTAATTACATTCATTTCAGAGAAAACTTTACTCTTATTGTACTTGGCTCAATGTCAAAATGCCACACATTCATTTTTATGGGCTTAAGCAGTGTGAAAAATTTCAAAATATGCTCATTGACTTCTGATTCAGCCCTCAAAATGTTCAAGAATTTATGTTATTGGATCTATTTTTATCTATTTTTTCTATCTATATTTAGGCTTGATTGATGTAAGAATTACAGAGATGATTTGATTGATGTAAGAATTACGCGATCCAGTGTTTGAAAATAAGAGGAACACAGGTGGAAATTTAAATAACAGTGTAAAAGTATAGTTGGTCAGTATCTCTGTGTAATAATCAAAAGCAAAGAATGTTCTCTACATGCAAAGAATAAAATACATTTTACTACCTCAATATGGTTTTACCCAAGTGTAACTTTCCATTTGATTTCATCTTCAAACTCTGGATTCAGTCCTATATTCTAATCTACTATTTCATTACTATTTCTATGACTGACTTCATGCTGGGCTTATTGCATATTGTGTCTCAAAGAATTGGTAATGGAATGAATTGTGATGAGTACAACAAGCAGGCTCCGGCAAAGAAATTTCTGCTGCCATCAGCAGGACGTTTTAAGAAGTGAGGGGACACTTGTGCCCAATGCTCTAAGGCCTCCACTTTTCCCCCCGTGGCACTCCCGCCACCGCTGCGCTCCTCCCCTGCACATAGAAAAGTCTGCTGGCTCATATGCATACTTACTGTAAAAAAAAACACAGAGTGTGTGCCACAGGGCCCCCCGTGTACAACCTGCACCCATTATAGATATGCCAGTGAACAAAGAAAATGCCGCACCAACTCAATTAATGGGACAATGGCCCAGATCCAGAACAACGCTTGTGTGCGAATTTACATGTGGCAAAGACGTAAAATCGCGTTTTGGTAAGTACCGCGCATGCGTACCATAGAAAATACGCTCCGTAACATAGCATAAATGTGAACGTATGAGCCATTCACGTATGGGCCATTCACGTATGGGCCATTTATATATGTGTCACGTAAATTCTTACGTGTGGGCGTGCCAATTTTACGTGAGTCAAAATTAGGTCTGAAATACGCTATATAGGCGGGGGTTTGTATTTAAAGTGTACAGTATGGGCGTGCGCGAGTAAACGTATGGCAAGCGGAGTTCTGGATCTACCCCAATATACGGTAAGTAGGAACAAAAAGGTGCTATCCGGGACCCCAGTTAAAGTCACATAGGCTAAACAGAAACAAAAGAGAGTGGTAATAGAGAAACCTACTCTCACTAGGAGACTCTTACGGATGCACTCTTATTAGGAAATTAGAATAGACACAACTACATCAAACATTAAAAATACACTTTTAATTCTATTATATTAAAAGATTGGGGCGAACATATGTGGATAAGAATAATATAAAGCAGAGGAGATAAGCACATCAATACATATTAGACAGTTAACAGTATTGCCAAAATGCAAAAAGCATCATATGCCTCAAACAGGAAAACACCGCTTACTAACAGGGAGGTAAAGGGAGTCCCTAATAACCATTAGCACGCGCAAGGACGCGCTTCACACTTCCGTGCTGTACAAATCCCTACTCTGTCTTGGACAAGCGGTATCCCTGTGAAGCAACGAAAAACGAACCAACAGCTCACGAACGGCTTTCGTGGAGAAATCCCCTGTGCACATGGGAGAGGTAAATGGTCAGGTCACCTTTTCAAAGCTGTAAGTAAGAAATTAACTATCTCCATATTTACAATGGCGTGTAGGTAATCCTCTATTTCTGCTGACAGGCATGACATTTTAATTCAGGTTGAAAATGCATAGAAACATAGAGGGCCTGATCAGAGGTGCACGCAAATCAGCATGCAGTGTGTGTGCCATGGATACATTAGTAAAGGTGGGGAGTGCCCTTGGTGAGAATGGTGCTCTTAGATTGCAAGCATTCAGGACTTAGCCACCTGGACTTGACCTGTGACAGGTGCACATGTTCTGACATGAAAAGTCTGCGTGATCTACAGTTCTAAGCATATACAGTCACAGTAGGAAACCAACCAGAGAAATGTCAGCTGGCAAACACTCACCTCTGGACCCCAGAATGTGATGTTAGAGAAGAACCACTTGACCCATTACCAATTTCTTTGTTTTAAAACCATGTTTACCCTAAACCCTATTTGAACCTGTATATTGTTTAAGGTTTATAATATACTGATGTTTACCCCAAGTATGTTAAAGTTGTTCTAATGTGCTAACCTCCACAGATGGGAGTTTATTGCACTTACCAATTATCCTTTCAGTAAAGTCATTTTCCACGCAATTATTCTAAACCTATCACCCTCCAGTTTATATGCAAGACCCTAATACCACCCTCCAGTATATCAGTATATTTGAAAGCTGCTATCATATCACCTTCTCCTTTCTCTGCTTCAAGCTATAAATGTTTAGTTCATCTAGTAATGTTACTTGGTATGTTATGTGACACTTGCCATGGACCATTTTAGTTGTCCTTCTTTGCACAGTCTCTATTGCATTTATGTCCTTCAGCAAGCATGCTCCAACAGATATTTTGCACCAGAACTCCTATCGTACAGAAAGCAGTTCCGTGCAATAGGAGTTCTGTGAGGGCCCTTACCTGACATCTGCATGCTTAATCCATGCTCGGGGGGCGTGAATATCCATGCAGATGAAGGTAAATAAGCGGCGGATGCAGATCTGTATGCAGATCCCTATGGAGAATTTAAGGTAGCGTTCTGGACATGTAAGTGGTGTAACTCTAGGGGCCAGATTTACTAAGGGGCGAGCTTATTCACCTATAAAAATCGACAGACATCGCTGAAGTTTGGTGGCGATTATTTTATCCAAATCGCCGTATTTACTATGGGGTGGGTTTCCCCAGCAATTTACAAACCACAGCAATTTCCGTCGATTAAACTACGGCGAGTGTATGTTAAAAGTTTGTGTAAAACTCGCTGTAGTTTCTGTTAAATTCACCGTAATTTATTAACCTTTTTAATTAAACTAATCTGCCCACCAGTATAAATGTCAAAACACCTGCCGCTGCATGCTATTAACCCTTAGCATGCTGTGGCATATAGTACTAAAAGGTACAGCAAGACCATGTATTGCAGGGCATGCTGTGTCTTATAGTACCATAAGCGGCTGCATGCCAAGGGTTAATGGCATGCCACCACTTATATAACGTCCCTCCTAAACATATTTTTTTAAGTCCACTATAACTATGATCATACAAATCCACTATTAGTTGATAACCATTTACCTTTTAATATTTAGGATTTACATAAAAATACAGTAATATATAAAATAAAAATCCACTTACCTGCTCTGCTGGGGTCCAGTCTTGTAAGGTTTTAATCCTGAGGGGAACTTGGAAAAATAAAAAACCATCTGTCCACGTCGCAACTTATGTCTATCACCCATATGCCCTATCACTAGGGCATATTTATACCAAATGTGTATAATCACGTTTGGTATAAAACGTGGTTTCCCATGGTGGCCAAGGGTATAAATATGCCCCAATGACAGTAAGGATTAGGGCAAGCATATTATTTATTAAATGATCGGGGCAAATATATTATTTTTTAATGGATCGTGGCAAGCATGTTTACTATTAAAGGATCCGGGTAAGCATGTTATTTATTAATGGATCGGGGTAAGCATATTAACTTATTGGATTGGGGCAAGCTTATTAACTATTAAGGGACCAGGGCAAGCTTATTAACTATTAATGGATCGGGGCAAGTATATTAATGTATAGCTTAATGTATATTAAGTAGAGATGAGCGGTTCGGAATCTGCGTAATTACCTACGGTTACGCCGACTGAAGTTAGGGTAGACTTCAGCCGACGTAACAGTGGGTAATTACGCTGGCCACAGGGGGAGTGTCGGGGGAGTGCTCCAGAGCTACGCTGGCTGTACTTATGGCTAGCGGGCAGGCGTAGCTCTGGATCAGGCCCAAAGGGCTGAACATAGAGGCAGGCTTATGGAAACTTTTTTTTGTAAAAAAAACCTACTACTTTATTGAGTGGAAAAACTTAACAGAATGCCTGGGATGAGTGATATCAGGGATGCAACTATAGTGGATGCTAGGGGTGCAGTTGCTATGGAACCACCATCCCCCCCCTGCACTTACCTTACAATCCACCCTATTAACCGCTCCACTGAAGCCCCGCTGAAGAAACAGTCCTCACATGCCATTGCTAGAGTTACACACAAGGTAAGAAAGATCACAGCTAGACTATCATGGACCCACTGGCCCACCTATGGGGAGATTCTGATAGCCCAGAAACACCCCCAAAATCATTATTTAATTAAAAAGAAAGAAAAAAAACTTTAAATTGAAGAGGAAGCGTGGCTTCCTGGGTGCCGTTAAAAGGGGCATGGTTTCTATGTCTTGTTGGCTAGACAGACATAGAAGAGGGATCCCACCACAGGGAAAATTCCATAGCAAGGGAGAAAGTTTCCCTAAACGTTTTACATGAAGTGACAGTGTGAGGGGTCCATTTATCCATCAGTGTCATACACAGACAGTAGTCATGCACATAGGCAGGGGTGATCAGCTAATAGGGGGAAAAGGCTGCAGGGGTGATCAGCCGATAGATTGACAACGCTGCAGGGGTGTTCAGCCAATAGGGTGACAAGGCTGCAGCCACTATTCTGCCACTCATACAAGTGCTAAGAGTCATTAAACCTTAGGGCCAGATTTACTAAGTTGCAGGTTTGGGAAAGTGGAGATGTTGCCTATAGCAACCAATCAGATTCTAGCTCTCGCTTTCTTTTTACATACTAGAGAATGTCAGCTAAAATCTCATTGGTTGCTATGGGCAACATCTCCACATTTCCAAACCCGCAGCTTAGTAAATCTGGTCCTTAGTCTGCTAAAAAGTACTAGGAATATAATGGTTAATAGCAGCTACTATATTCCTCACCCTGCAGCAAGTCCTGTTCACACTTTTTCCTCTTTATTTATACAATTGTTTTTTACAAACTATAGAATTTATATATATATTTACTGTGGAAGGGACCATATTGTCCTTTCATATGTTATATAACAATAGCAATACCTGAGCATGGTTAAATAATAGAGGAACAGCGGAATAATTTGTGTGATCATAGTTATAGTGACCTTAAGAAAATATGTTTAGGAGGGACGTTATATATGCGGTGGCATGCCAGTAACACTTACATGCTGCCACTTATGGTACTATCAGACACAGCATACCCTGTAATAAATGGGCCTGCTGTGCTTTCTAGTACTATATACCGCAGCATACCAAGGGTTAATAGCATGCAGCAGCAGCAATTTGAATTATTTTCAGGTTTTATTTTTCATTTTTTAGTTAAAGGTGGGGTTTTTTTGTACAAAGTGAGTGCCGATTTCTAGGAAATCAACACTCACAGCCACCTCTATTATCTCTAGCGATTTTAGGACTATTTACCAGCAATTTTTAAGCAAACACCCTTAGTAAATCAAACGATTTATATGTTCAGAATGGAAAAAATCGGCATGGTGATATAAACAACGGTGATTTATAAAATACCACCATCTCTGGCGATTTGATGGATTTTCAATTAGTAAACTACACCAATCTCCAGTGATTTTTTGAAAATCACCTTAAGTAAATCTTGCCCTAGGGGTTTAATATGTGGAGAGTGATGTGACTGTGGGGATGGAATGTGCAATGTGAGGAGACTGGTCAAAGGTACTTCTAAGTTCAACAAAAACATAAGGATGTTGGGGGGTGTTACCAATAATCTCTCTCATTCAGGGCACCAAATTAGCTTGTCACAGCCCTGACTCTATGGGTCTGATCCAGACCTACAAAAAAATGGGAAAAGAAAAAATCTGCGCACCTTTAAAGCTGCTTACAATTACCTCAGGGGTGTCCAAACCCCTAGGAAAAAGGATATAAAAAATAAGTCAAGGTAAAAGTAATAGCGCTAAAAATTATTATCTCAGTGGGAAGTGCCAGGGAAAAAAATAAATAAATAAACAATGGTGGAATACCAAAGATAAAAACAGTACAATATAATGTTCAATAAAGATCCATGGTGGGTGTGCTCCGATGTGTAGATTGATTGCCTGCAATATCACCCTTCCCCCAATGGGGGGCGCAAAACGGGAGACAAAGATAAAACAGAACAATTTATTAATACAAATCTACATAAACAAAACACAAAAAGGAGGAACTGGGGGTCATACCAGGAAGGTGGTAAGGCAGGAGATGAAGTGGGACTGATTCCTGATGTTGCTAAGGGTACCGTGAGGATCAAGTAACCACTCTGAAGTCTCTGCTGTCCTGGTGTGAAATCCTCGTTCCGTGCTGCCGCCTGACTGACGCGTTTCAAACCCGGCTGGGTTCTTTTTCAAAGTCTGTGCGGCATGTCCTGGGGTCCATGGTTAAATATGTCCCCCTTGTAGTTGATTGGTGGGCAGGAGGGGTGGTCCGGCCTCCAAAATTCACGTGTGCACGACGGAGCATGTAAACCGATCTCCCATAGTTGATTGGTGGGAAGGGTAGTCCGGCCTCCAGAGTCCACGTGTAGGCGACGGAGCATGTAAACAAAAACTCCTATCTAAAAAACTGGCACTTCCAAAAACGTATCAAAACATATACCTATTGTATTATATACTTGTGTATTCATCATAGGTGTTCACACTGGGTGATATTACAGAGTTATGGTAAGAATTATTTTAAAAAACCGGGGGAATGGGCAGTGTTAGATAAAACAGTGAC
>WWET01005585.1:19039-31677 GCA_011038615.1 Limnodynastes dumerilii | reverse complement strand
TTAGATATATTTTTAGCAGAAAAGGACATTCAGGGTTACCAGGACCGCTAATTTAAATAAAGGACAGTAGTGGAGCAAGGGAGAAATGTATGTATTTATTTATCTTAGGATTGCATCAGTTTTGAGGTTGCTTTATATGGATTAACTTCAAATATAAAGATAGGGATCGCAGGAGATCCAAAATAGGTTGAACTTGATGGACTGTTGTCTTTTTTCAACCTCATCAACTATGTAACTGTTGTGGGTACTATATATACCACCATAGACTTTGTATTATTTTGTACCTCCAGTGAGGTTGGCACGTCTGTGCTTTTGGCACTGTAAACTGGACACTGATACATTGTTTCAACTACGAACCTAAGGACTCTAGTGCCCATACCCTTTTGCCTAGATCTGTAATGATAGTATTGCAGTGTGGTAACTACATGGATTCATTCTTTTGGACCTTTGCCTAGATCTGTATCTGTAGTCTCAGGGATACAGTGTTGTGCTTATGTGTTGTATATTACTGAAGGTACTATCTACTTAAGTGCAGTGGATCCATTTGTATCAAATTTAAGTATTTATTTATTTGGATACCTATCCAGTGATTTTATCATTGTTTGTCAATAAATCTAAGACCCCAGAAGCGCTTCTGTTTTTCTTTTATTTCAGTTTTTTTCAGAGGGTCCCTATCCGCCCCTGGAAGCTGCTGAGGGGACTTATTTTATTGTCTTTACAAGTTATTTGAACAATATCTCTATCTTTCTTCCCCAATAGGATATGTTCTAGCGCTCTTACACTTTTTACTTTCTATACTATTTAATAAGATAAGACTGGAACCAAAGTACAAGGCGTTACATGCAAATTTACACCTGGACAAAACTATATTGAATTTCAGATGGGGTAAAATAAGTTTTGTTCTTTGCATGCAGGGAGAATACTTTGCTTTTGATTGTTGCACACAGATACTGACCAGCTTTACTTTTACACTGTTACTTAGACTTGGGCTGGGAAACATCACCTCTCAACTTAATACTGAAATTATGCAAACAAAAAATACAGCGAAAAATCATATAAATACTACAGATAATTGTACAAAATCAGTTATCATATGATTGATAGTGGAATTTTGAATTATGCAGCAGTAAATGTCTTTCTTTTTTATATGGTGATTAATAAACATTTAGGTTGCTAATTACTTGGTTTCTTGGTGAATTCACTCATCTACATCTGTAGTGTTCATATTATTTTTCGCTGTATATTTTGTTTGCATTGTTCTCAGCTGGGGAATTTGCAGAAGCCAGAAGCTCTCCCATACTTTAGCTCCAAAGTTCCATTTTTGTTTTATATTTAATACTGAAATTAGCCTCTTCTACAATTCAATATGGTTTGGCCCATGTGTATATTCTTACCTCTTTTACTCTTATTCTCAAAACTCTGGTTCAGCCCCATAAAGATAAAACAAATTGCTTTCAATAGAAGAATTAGATTTTCTAATCTTCTATTGAATAACGTAAGGTAGGCACAGAATATTACCTTGGGTGTATTACAAAACGGACTTGTGGATTAGATAGTTATCAAAGTATTCAAAAATTGACAGACACTGGAAATTAGATTTACTAGGGCTACAACCCTAAAGTTCTTTGATTCCTGTAGGATGTTGATCCAAGGAACATTCAATAAGAACTTCACCATCATGAATTCTATGGTGAAGATTATTTGTTTCCCTTTGTTAAAGAAATAATAATTGGTTTGTGTGCTCCTATCAGTTGTGTAACGTGAGACCTATAAAAAAAAATGTAGACCAGTCTCTTAGCTGATAGCCAAGATTTCATCTATTTCAGACAATATCTTAACAAAATGTAAATATATGAAAGGCCCAAGAGATTCCCCAATTTAGGATGAGTCTCCTTACCTTACAATTTCAGGTATTTTGTTAGACTGTGACAGAATACCAGAACTTCCAACATTTTTGAGAGTATCTCTCTTAACAATAATATTTTCTGGTGTCTGAAGAGAAAAAAGAGAATAAAGATCCCAAAATTATACCACAAGATGATTTTCTTTGTAGAGAAGGTAAATATACAATCAATCATATGGGAGCAGTTTAATAAGTTCAAACCCCAAACTCTAAACATAGCTGAAAGCTATCCGTGCACTATATGATGTTGCCGGGACCAGTCATAACACTTCAATAGACGGCAACATCGTATTGTGGCCACACACTATCTGATAACCTGGATCATCTTTATAGCGCCCTGTCCGGTTGGATCTTTCAGGCAGAACGAGCAATCTGATTATCGGGTTTCAGCTTTCGTGATTGTTTAATCTGCATTCCGACAACTCGGTCTTTGCCAATAGGTCGATTGGTCTGATGATTGTGTAGTGTGTAGCCAACGCTTGATTAATCAAAACTGAATGTTGGTAGGTTTACATTATTACGTTGCCAAAATGTAGGCCTAGTTTTCATTTTAATAATAGTAAACTGAAAATAACTACTTTTTTTATACCAATACAGTAAAAATATGATGTTATATAATACACCAGTCAGATTTCTTATGCTTAACAGGGAAGTAATGAGGATCAAAATGTCTACTGTATAAAGTAACCTCAAGGAATGGGCCTGCTCTCTTTGGGCCTGATCCAGACCTACACCGATGTACTGTGCTTAGTAAAGCACAGCGTATTGGCATGTACTTCCCCCGACACTCCCCCCTGTCCCAGCATATTTTTCCTCACTTACCCCGGCTGAAGCCTACCCTAAATATGTTGGGAAATGAGCGTCTTTACTAAAACCCCTCCCTCATTAAACTACCTCCCCCCGCCTACCTACACTAACATTTGCGTAGTAACGAAGAGGGACGCCCTCTCAGCCATTACTGCGCTGATACTTCGGAAGCCCGAGATCGAGCGCTTCTGTAGTTATGCCGGCCAACATCTGGCCGGCGCATTCACACAGATTGGAATTTCAGCCAATCTTACGCCCGGTGTATTGCCGCCGGGCATCGTAGGTCTGGATCAGGCCCTATATCCCATTCTGTAAATAATATCTTGTAATTTTGCTTTACATGAAATAAAAGGCCTTGTGACATATGAAATATAAATTTTAAACAAAACAAAAACAGTTTGTGATAACTGAGTTAATAACTCAGCACTTGTAACATCACACAAGGACAATATTTGCTTGATTGTTTACTGAGCTATGTGATTTTATTATACAATTTCCGTTATTTTAAATGGTAGTATATTTTAAGGAGTAATTTTGATTTTGATCATGTACCTGATTCACAGTTAAGAAGCTGCTGCTATTTGCGTGCATATTATTAAGATCGGTTAAACTGCGCATGCGTAGTATGCTTATTTACGCAATCTACGTAGGATTAAGACCAGTAATCCCTTACGAGCAATTTCATGGTCCTTAAGCAATAGAGACAGAGGGCCTGATCCAGAATTGCGTATGACATGCTGTTTTTGGAAGTTGGGTGTTCTTCAGGCACTGCGTATGTGCGTGCTCCAGATGTTACGCAATGGATCTCTTAGCGTACGGAACTTCTGTATGCTAGGAGGTCCGTCCGATGGGGAATGGCACTTCAAAGCCCCATGCATATTCCCCAGAAGAGAGGCATGTAGATGAAGTAATGTACTTCCGCACGGATCTGAGCTCAGACATGCGGAAAACTTAAGGTAGGTTTTAGTCACGTAACTGTCCAGAACTCGTAATTGAATCGGGCCCTATGTGTCCATATACATTAGTGTAGAGGACCAGCGTCTCGTGCATGTCATAGGATTTACCTGAGATTCCACATACGGTTTGTATTTGCTTACTGTACAAATGGAACACCAGTGTGTAACAGGAGTCATGCTGATATACCAGCCTGCGCTCTGATCAGCTGCTTTCTGTAACTGCCAAGACTAATGCTTCATATACTAGAATGAGGTCCACTGCAGTATTGTTCATTCCTGTAACCCTAAATCCAACAAATTATCAAAATGCATGACTAAATATAAGCAACAAAAACACATTTCTTTGAAAGGTTACATATTTCTTCCAGAACCTGGGTTTGGGTTGCTACATTCCCATTATTATTAACTCTTATTCTTAATTTATCAGACTATACACTGTCAGGCTGATTAATTGTTGAAATGTGCAAACTTTGGCATGACATCATTGTCATTTTTCATACTGCACCTACCCAAAAAGAACTGGTTCATATAAATGGGTGAGATTCATAGTTGTTTGCAAATGAAAGGGTACGCAAATTGTGGCTAACTTAATGTACCCATACGTACGTGAGAGGGAAGTGGTAGGGGAGTGCTCTTATGTGTGGATTTACAGACATCGCATGTATCAGGCCCAAGAACTGTAACTCTCTGAAATGAACAGAGAGGGGCATGTGCATTGGGCAGTCTATAACCACTCTGGGTTCAGAGTGAGCGGCTACCTCAAGATGATCAACTCTCTTTGAAAACACATTCTGCGGCAGTTCTGCTTACGCCCCTGCAGTGCTGTCGGAGATGTGATAGTTGATTAGTTAAACACTACAAAGTATGTAGCACTGCACCTCCGTGCTGCCCATGTGCAAACATCATTATCATAAATATAATAAAGGTATTCTCTTCTACATATTCCTTTGTGAAATGGCAATTCCCAGCATTGTGACAAACATTACTGGAAATGAAATGCCTTAAATAAAAAAGTTAACGTAAGATAACTTGGGAGTCCAATAAGGAGAGCACTGCGATAACAATGTGGGAGATGATTAGTGCATGAATGAGAATGTTTGCAGTGTCTTGTGCTTGTGTAAGACATTTGTGTATACTGGAAATGTTTTTTTAGATGTATGTAATTGGATTTAGAAACAGATTGTGTGTGTGGAATAAAGGACAGTTCAAAGTCAAGGGTTATAACCAGGCAGCAAGCTTGTGTTGTTAACAGAAATAGACAGACCAGGATTTATGGGCACGAGAAATATTATTTTTTCTGTTTTTAAAAGTTATTAAGTTTGAGATGGTGGGTTAATAACTTACATGACAAAATGGCAGAGAGACGATCAGTTACACAGGGCAACACACTAGGTGAAAGATCAGGAGTGGAATGGTCGTAAATTTATTTATCATCCTCATAGAAATTATATTGATATCCAAAAAACTATGTCAGCTTCTGTCTAACCCTGAGCTTTGTTGTAATCCAACAGATAGAGAAACAGCAGAGGAGGTGGATCCAAGAAAGCAAAGACTCAAAGAGTGATTATGTAAAAAGCAGTGTCCCAAATATCAAGGGACTCTAACATTTGTACGGGAAAATAGTGATCAACAATGTCAGAGGCAGCAATAAGATCCAGGAGCATTAGAAGACTCTAGGGGCCTTTGGAGTTAGCAGTTATAATATCAGTTAGTGTAGGAAAGTCTCTTGAGCAGCTTTGATGGGCCAGAAAGCTAGGAAATGGGCTAATAATTTGAAGGAGAGTTGAGGTCAGAGTTTTGCTTTTCAGAATTGGAGTGGTAAGCGCTTGCTTAAATAAAGATGGGATGATACCAGCAGAGAGACAGAAAGAGAATGCAGATTGTAATTAAGGTTGGAATAAGCACAGAAGATAGACATCAGGTGATGTACAGGATCAAGAGGACAGGTAGCAGAATGGTAAGAGCAGAAGACAGCAGATACCTTCTGTTTATTTGTGGGCTAGAATAAGGACATGGTGCCATGGTGTGGAGTATGTTAGTTGATGAGGAGAAGGATGACAATTACAATCTGATCTGGTTACTTTGGACCAGATCCAGACCCCTGCACACTTTCCGTATGTTCGGGGGTCTGTCAGTCTGCACATGAAAGGAATATATTGTCTTGTGGATATTTGTGTGACTTACGCTGCCATAAGGCAGCCTATCTGACCGCTGATCCACTTATAAATACCTAATCCCTCCCTAAATGTACAACTTAGATGCTTTCCCCTGCCTACCTTGGCAGGCGAAGGGGAAGCACAGCCCCTCTCCTCAGAATATCTATCATACTAGGTTCCTTACCTTAGTATTTATGTGCGTAAGATGCACGTAACATCTGTAGGCCTCATGCGCCCTCCCCTCAAAACATGGACACAAGTCTGGATCCAGCCCTTTACCTTTAAAGTACAATGCAAAATCCTGGACACTGATGTACGTTGGTTGATTTTGCACAGGAGGGCTCAGTAGAGAGTTAAATGTGTGAAAGAGGCATTTGGGGTTAAAAGCCTGAGTAGAAACTAGAGATTAAAAGTAGGATTGTTTGGTGTCAGGATATAGTCAAATATTTTGTGTATAAATTAATATCAAGATATAGAGTGACCTTGATTTGGCCAGTATCTGGTTTTGTTTTATTGCACTAGCTTGAAGGTAGTTGGGCAGAACAAATTATGGCTCCTGTCAGGTTATGGCTCCTGTTGTAAATGGATCAGGATATTGGGGGAAGGGGGGGGTCATAAAATACAAATCTCTGAGGAAGAGTTTATCCAGAAACAGACCTGTCACTTTTCACAAAGGTGTGGGCTGTTGGAAAGAAGCAGTTTTTGCCTTTAAAAAGTATAGTCCAGATACATACTTGGTATAATTCATAGTAATGTCAAAATGAAAGAGGTGTCCCTTATTTCTGGTCTGTCCCAACCCAGAAGGTTCTTTGCGCTTGAAAAGGTAAGTTTTTTTATAAGCAGGGATAGATATTTTATACGCTGACACCCACGTGGAGCCGGTGCACGGGCACCGCCGTGATGATAATTGAAAAAACAAACTTACCTTTTCAAGCGGTACCATTGCTGTCAGCGATCGTTTAAACTTTGGAAGGAAAAGTCTAAGAACTTATGATATACACTTTAAAGAGCCCTTCGTTCATCTAAAGATACCTGTATCAGAGATCAACATTGAAGTCAACAGCTCCAGGGTCCTAAAGAGTTCAGGATCGTTTCCAGCATAAAGACGCATCTGAACCTGAACTCCTGTAAACAGTGAGCGGACATTTCGTCCACATTTTTCACTTAATCCTACACTTTCAAATAGAACTATATATTTTGTTACGTTCATTATCTGATCCAGCATCCTAAATTTCCATCTTTATCGTTCATTGTGTCAACTACAGATTTATTTTATTGTACCAACCACCGACATATTTACTCTGCTGTTTTAGACTTGTCACTTATTTTCATTGCTAGATGTTTTATACCTAGCTTTGTACTAATCTATTTAGTTTCTTTATATTTTGGTCTTTTTATATATTTTTCACTTTGTTGATGTTGCACTTGCACTTTGATACATAGATTTTCCCGTTTATTTGAACCAGAGTGCCCAAACTTAGAAGATCTTTTATTTTTACCTGGTTCCTTTTACTAGAAAGACACCTACTATTTATTAATTATCCATTGTTGGATTCACCTTTGTTTTAGTGTTTTAGATTATATTGTTTAACAGTGTGCGCCAGCCAAGTAGTCTCTATAAGTTTTATAGATTCTTTTCACATTGTTTTTCCATTCGGGTATATAGTGGTATGTACCCTCACCACTAAGGTAGGCTGCTTTTACAATGTGCGCCTGTGTTCACCTGTACTATTTAAATTTTTATCACCAAAGAATACAATTGCAGTTGATATCCTTATGAGTATACAAATCATTCCATAGGGAGCGGTCAAGAGATGAGGTTAGAGTGAAAAGCTTAGTGGCATCAGGGTTGTGTATGGTGATTTCACCTAGAAATATGGTTGCGATGTCAGAGGACATGAAATGATGGAATGATACAAGAATAAGTGTTGAAGAAATTGTTGGAAAAATGTATTTGAGGCAACAGATTCCAAGCACATGCAGAGAGAAAGGGGTGAAAATGCAAACAGCATCTACTTCAAATTATGTGAAAATAAGTGCAGGAACATTGGGTGGAGCTGTGAATGTGCAATTTTGGGAAAGAAGTGCAACTTCACTTCCCCATCTATCTCCAAGCCAAGCTAGTGTCCCAGTGAGTTGTTTCGGTTAGTGCAATTCATAGGGTTGTCTGGATTTCTATAGTGTGCTGAATATGAGTAATTTGAGATGTGAGGAGGATTTGGAGATATATCACCAGCTAACAAAAGAGAAAGACATAGAAGATGGTTGTTTCATCTAGGATTGTTTTTGTTATGGTGAAGAGTCATATGGATATTAGAGAAAAACATATAAGGTAGGAAAACAGTTCTTGTGTGTTAATTAGTGGAGTGTAGAACAGAACTTGGCCAATATAAATAGAGGGACATGACTGAGGGGGATGTTATGCTGTGAAAAAAAAGATATGAATATGAAAAACAAAAGTATGGTAGACATTGCTGTTTGGAAAAGTGTCTATAGGTAAAGTGCATTCAAATTCATGAATGTTTAGAAAGTGTCCCTTTATGGCTGTTGAAGATTCAGTGGTAGAGATAAGGAAGGATTAAAGACATAATTTAAAAAAACACGCACATTCAAGTCAATTTCAATATAGTACCTGTTGTCTCTGCTGTGCGTCATGTTGTCACCTCTATGGGAAAGGCATTTCTGGTAGGTGAAGGGCTCTAGGAAGGGCTGGTTGCAGTCCCCGCTCCAATGGGCTGCCTTTATAGAGACAGCCAAAAGTTCCTTTTCGGATCTCTCTATTTCGAATAGGAAGCCATTTTAGAATTGCCGATCGTCATACTTACACATTCATTTTCGCAGGACCCGCCGTTGGCAGTCCCAGGTGAGTAACCTCTCCGGGGACTTTTAGTGTTAGGGGGGGTTAGGATTAGGCGCTTAGGGAGGGAGGGTTAGGGTTAGGGCCATAGAAGGTGAGGGTTATGGTCAGGCTGCGGGGAGGGGGGTCTTAGGGTTAGGCTATAGAGAAGGGAGTATTAGGGTCAGGCTAGGGAGAAGGGAGGGTCAGGGTCAGGCTGCAGGGAAGGGAGGGTGAGGGTTAGGGTAATGGAAGGGGAGGGTTAGGGTCAGAATTAGGGGAATGGTTGGGGTTTGTTTTTAGGCTTACCTATCGGAGCACCATGTTCAGTGCTATGAGGATCGATTGCTATGTCTCATTGAGGCATAACCAATCGATAACCCAGTCAGTTCGAAACTGTCGGAGAGAGAATGGCCCTATCGAAGTAGGGCCGTTATTAGCGGGGACCCACACCCGGAAGGGCTTTGCGGATTATTATACCAAATATATACTTGATTACCCTTTCAGACTGAGCTATCGACCTGGGAATAACCCAGGTCGGGTTTTGGTGTGAAAGGGTCATCCCGGGGTCTGTTGCTCTAGTTCCGAGACCCTGGTCGATACCAGGGTTATTCCCGAGTCTGCCTAACTCGTGTTGCGGTGTGAAAGGGGGAACCCAGGTTTTTCAACTCGGGTTCCATAAAATATATGTAAAAATGGAGGATGGGGAGTACTGTCTGCCTCTGCAGACACGGCTCCAGTGTGAAAGGCTACAACCCGGGTTATTCCTGGGTTGTAGCTGCAGTCTGAACAGATTCAACACGGCTAGAAGCCATGTTGATTGACCCAGGTTTTCAGTCTGAAAGGGGTCTAACTAAATATTTCAGCGTAATGCAGAGAGTATTCAGATGTTGAGCATTGGTATACAATACAACTGAAATAAGACACTGACATAGTCTTTATTATGTAAACAATTGTTTTTGGTCTATGATCTCTGCTGGTGACTCTTTAAAGGTGTATTGGCACATATATTTTCTTGTTAGAATTCTGTGAAAGTCCTTCCATTTATGTTCTCTCCTGCATGCCAACCTGATGGGAATTCCCGCGTTGTAGCTCATGAACAAAGGTGTGTGTTTATGTGAATCATAGTACCCAAATATTAAGAAATTTGGACCAGATTCAGAATTAAGAACGTCTGGTAACTTACGCACGCAAAATGCGTAAGTGGAGTGATTTCTATTCAGGGCGCATGTGCAGACCATGGAGATACAAAGCGTAATTGGAAAGATGCGTAAGTAATTTCCGCACGTCAAAAAATCCACACGCACATAAAAGATCGGACGGATTATTAATTAGTAGGCGTCAATCGGAATGTAAATAGCAAAAAATAGGCGTGGTAATGCAGTAGACGTGCGGATCTATATGCGAACGTTTAACTTCCGTCACATATACGCACGCTAATGATAAGGCTGCTTTCACAACACGGAAGTGTTCCGAAATTTATTCATTTTGCAAAACGTACGTATTTTGTATGAACGTACGGATCTATTACGAACGCACGGAAATCTTAATTCTGAATCCGGTCCTTTATCACAAATGTAGCAACCATGCAGCCACTCTCCCTATTAAACCGCTGTAACATAAATGTCAGGAATAATAGCATAAGCTATAAGTTCTTTTTAGCATATGAAATGCAACGTCTTTGCAATATCAATCTTTGCCTTTGTTTGCTAAGTTCATCTCCTGCTCAATAATACTTTTCTGGGTTACTGTAATGTTGACTTTCTTTCATTGATTGTCCTGAATTTAAAATATTCCACCTATTAGTTCTGATTTTTTTTTTCACAGTACAGTCTTTCTGTTTCATCCCAGATCTTCTCTACAGCTTCCTTTCCCATTTCAAGTAGAGTTATTAAATGTTTCCAACCGGTTTTTGCCGTTATCATAAGATACTCTTCATTCTCTGAGCACAGTAGAACACTGTACCGAGCCATTACTAGAGACTGAGCAAACCTACTGCACACCAAGGTGAACAGAGCATTCCTTTCCTCTCTTGTCAACGGAACCAAGCTTTCAAATCCTGCAAGAACATACCCCCCTACTAATATCGGGTCTGTGCTCTCAACCATCATGTACATTATAGTAATCGCTACTTCAAACACGTAATAACCGTAACTCATATCACCAAAATCTAAAATTCCTGAGACTTCGTATTGTTCTTTGGTGTCTCCATCTGATACATTGCTCTTTTGCAGTAGTATATTATAATCATTGAAATCTCCATGATTTATGCCTAGGAAGGAAAAATAAATTACACATTATTGCAATTTCTTTTTGGATGAATAAAGTTTAGATCTCATACGATTTTTAAGTTATAGTGCAATATAAATTCACCGCTGCATTATATTATGAACAACACTTTGAGTGTTTCCACAATATGTTCTCAAGAATATGGCTTTTGCTAACAAAATCGTTTGTAGCCATATTGTCATAAATATGTACACAGCAACTGACCATGACCTTGTATTTAAAGCTTATTTTTAATGTCATTATAATTTTTCGTGAAAGTCTAAGCTAAAGCTAAATACCCAGACAAGAAAACACTAAAATCTGTTAGGAAAAAAAAGTTGCTAAAAGATGATCAGTAGGCAAAATGTACACACTCTCCACAAGCCAGGGTTGCTGACTCAGAATATCGGGGAGTTTTCCCAGTATCCCAGGAGAGTCGGCAAATCTCCTGCAAATCCTGTCCCCTTGTCAATCTCTATTGTAATCCCTAGAGTTACTAGGGATGGGTGGGACTTGATTATTTCATCAAAAGAGTAGTGATTGACTAGGGGCGGGGTTAAATTACACGATTTGCATAAATCGCCTCATTAAGCCCAGCCCTCATTCTGGAATCTATTTCTTCCCTCCGGGATCTCCCGAAGAGAAGAAATAAAAAGTAGGCAACCCTGAGTAAAACACTAAAGAAAGTAAAGAAATTAAAATACTGCGAACTGTGCAACTGTAGTAGGTGTCTTTCCTCTCTCTTCTCCCTTTTTTCTAATTCTATTCTTTATTTTGATTTATCTGTCTGAATGTGAAACATCTGAAAGTGTAACATTTCTGGTATTAATAGATCACCGTTTTATTAACTGTAATTCTATGAGTGAAGACATATGTGCTGTGAAATCACACTGCCACCTAGTGGGTGCTAGTGATTTGCATTGTTAATAAATATGGTTGTGAGATTTGTGTGCCTATCACTTGCCACAGTAATAAAATAATGTTAAATCATTTCAAGAACTTATTGCAAATAAATTGCTCAATGTAAATTAAGCATAAACCATTGATCTGTCTCTACTGTTATGTGCAAGCTTGCCTTTTCTATGGTTAGTATTTCATTTCCTCCAACATTTTTTTTATGGAAAATAGGTACACCTGGAGGGGGTGTGTTTGTGAAGGGGGTGTGGCATGTCCCATAAGGGGGGATGGCTTTAATCTGCTTTTATTTGCATGTATGATAAGGTGTAAAATCTAATTTTACATCTTATCTTATGAGCTAAGAACTCACAGGAGAGGGTCTTGTCACTTTAGCAGAGCTGCAAGAGTCTGTAGGTAAGTATAGGGCGGAGGGAACTGCTGGGTCAGAATCCGGTACAAGAGCTCTTTTAGCCAGTACAGACCATTAAAAATCAGTACTGTACCTGCTAAATAGGTACAGTTGGAGGGTATGGTATTTGTAAGTGTGCAATTACATAACATGTACACTAGTATGTATAGAATGTATACAGGGAGACAGTTTGTGAGGCATTTAGTGTGGAAGGAGACCACAGAACACAGCATTAACCCACAGGAGAACAAGAAAACTCCACACAGACAATGCCTTGTCTAGGAATCAAGGTCATAATGTCACAACACTGTGTGGAACAAGAGGGAGGGAGAGAGAGAGAGAGAGAGAGAGAGAGAGAGAGAGAGAGAGAGAGAGAGAGAATATATATGTGTGGGTGGTTTGTTTT
>WWET01005584.1:71444-81603 GCA_011038615.1 Limnodynastes dumerilii | reverse complement strand
TGCCAAAATAAAATGTATTTATGTTAGAGAACACTATGGAAGATCAGGCATATAATGGGCGAATAAATCAGTTGCGGCGTTCCCGACTACGCGTGCTCCAATAAAACGCAAGGAAAAAAATTATATATGCGCATGCGTGAATGGTTATGTTCCCCGCACATGCTCTATTTACATTGCGATTAGCGCAAGCGCGGCGGCCCATGACAGTTTAGACACCGGGCTATCAGCCGGGACAAAATTTGTGCGGGACGAACCGGTAAACATCGTTCGTGTCTCGGGAAATGCGGCTAATTCGGGACAGTGGGCCACTATGCGTTTGGACTAGGGGGCCGGTGCCACTGTCATCGCCGGGAACTAGTGTCATAGTCGCTCACCGTGTTATTTGAAGATCTTGGCTGCAGTGACATCACAGCCTAAATCCCTGGGAATTGTTTTCTGGAGGTCATCCTGTTTGCACTCTGACATCAGTGTTATTGGGTCATCTTGTGAGTATTCCGTGACATCACAACCCTGGGTTGGGAATCTCAGGACTGTTTGTCAGGGTGTAACTTCCCTGGTGACATCATTGCTCTAAGCTGTGACACTATTATAAGGGGTCAGGCTTGTGCCAACCCAGTATGGATGAGGGTGAGTCTCAAGAAATGGTTTTCTTGGGAGACCTTTCTGTGGGTATGGACACCTTTATTCATCGCATTGACTCAACTGAGGTTATATATCAGCCTCGCCGCAAACGTGCAAAGTTGGTAGGAAAGTACCTTATGGGGGACCTGTTGGGCGAAGGCTCCTATGGGAAAGTAAAGGAGATGCTTGACTCGGATACACTCTGTCGGCGTGCTGTCAAAATTCTCAAGAAAAAGAAATTGAGAAGAATCCCAAATGGGGAGGCGAATGTCAAGAAGTGAGTTTTATTTGTATGCATGCTACTAATCTAGGTGCATTTTGGAGTTTGGTGGTGTTGGTTATTGTTTTTGGAAAAATATAATTTGTACTTTTGAGCTTTGCAATATGCGAACAATATCTGTGAACTAGTTTTTGACTCTGATGACAATTATTCACATTTAAAGAGATTAGATTTTATCAAATTACACCCCTTAATAAACAATAGTCTAAGAAGATACTTTTGCATGTTACAGTGCAAAATGTGATTCATTAATGTTTTTTATTTTTGTAAGGCCTAATTATTAGACCAATATCTCATATCGATCATTGTTTATTATTTTTAAGGCTGTAATGTAATCTAATGGTGCTTTATGAAAACCTGTTAATAAAAATAAATACATCAACAATGATATAGTCTGGCTGATCCAGAGTTGTACTAACAAATTTTTTAGGTGCAAGGACCTGTTGAACTGGGAGGCACATTTAAATTGTGAATGCAGAAATAGAATTCTGAGGTGAAGTTTCTTAGCACAACTCTATTTTCTAGATTAAACATAAAGCTATGCAGTATTTGAGTTCTATGTGCAAAAGTAAAGTATTTTTCCTGTATGCAAAAGATTTTAAATTAGTTAGCATCCCTTACTCTGCAAAATGGTCTAGCTGAGTTGTTTTCCTTTACTCCCAAACGCTGGATCAGCCCCCTGGTGTTTAGCCATTATAGGAAAAGAATAGTGTTAACCGCCTAAGGGTTAGATTTACTAAACTGTGGGGATATTGCCCTTAGCAACCAATCAGATTCTAGCTGTCACTTTCCTATTACATACTAGAAAATGTCAGCTAGAATTTGGTTGCTATAGGCAACATCTCCACGTTTCCTTTCCCGCAGCTTGGTAATTCTCTGGGCCTGATTCAGACTTAAGAAGGAGCATGGAATTAAGGACCTGATTCAAACTTAAGAATCATCTTAAAATAAGAACTTAAAGTCACTCCTGGGCAAAATCATGTTGATTGCAGGGGGAATTAATTTAATTATATTCTTTGCATGCAGGGATATATCTTTGAATTGCTTACTGCATGCATATACTGACCAGCTTTACTATTACACAGTTATTTAGACTTGGGCTGGGAAATATCACCTCTCAACACTAGTACTGTTTGCAACAGATTAAATATGACTCCCCTGCAATCAACATGGTTTAGCCCAGGAGTGACTTTAAGTTCTTATTTTAAGAAGATTCTTAAGTGTGAATCAGGTCTTAAGAGAGGAAAGTTACTGCTGGGCTAAAACATGTTGATTGCAGGAGACTCATATTTCTTCTGTTGCCAACAGTATTAGAGTTGAGAGTTAATGTTTCCTATCCCAAGTCTAATTAACAGTGTAATAGTAAAGCTGGTCATTATCTGTGTGCAGTAAACAATTCAAATATATATTCCTGCATGCAAAGAATACAATTAACTTAACTACTGAAATCAGCATGGTTTTGCCCAGGTGTAACCTTCCTCTCTTAGAACTTGGTTCAAAGATTGAAAATAGGAGAGGAATGTTTCTCCTGGGCAAAACCATGTTGATTTTAGGGGGAATCAAGTTAATTGTGTAGTTTGCATTCAGGGATATATGTTTTATTTTGCTTATTGCACACAGATCTTGAGCAGCTTTATTTTTACACTGTTATTTAGACTTGGGCTGGAAACCGCCACCTCTCAAATCTAATACTGGACCAGATTCAGACCCCCGCACATTTTCCGTACGTGTGGGGGTCTGTATGTCCGTGAGAGAGGGGAGTGCATGCCCCCTGTCACTCCCCTTTCTCGTGCAGGCTCTGGCAGCGTTAGCATGCATTAAGTCTATCGTGCGAATCAGCGGTCGTACGGCCCGCTGATCTGCTGCAGTGTGGGAGCCCCCTCCCACACTGTATAATTTGCATGCTTCCTCGCGCCTGCTTTAGCGGGCGAAGGGGGAAGCACAGCCCATTTCCACTGAAATGGGCTCGGACGGAACAAAGTTCCGTCCGATTGTTTCTATACTAGGTTACTATAGTACCTTATGTGCGTAAGTGACCTGACGTTCTTAGGTCAGAATCCGGTCCACTGTTTGCAACGGATGAAATTTGACTCCCCTGAAATCAACATGGTTTTGTCCAGGAGTAACTTTCCTCTTTTATTTTCTTCAATCTCTGAAGCAGGTCCTTAATTTCAAGCTCCTTCTTAAGTCTGAATCGGGTCTGGACCTAAGTGTTGTTTGTTGTCAGTCGTGTATTTGCAAAACACAACACACACACAAATTACAATTTTCCTTACACCTATAGGCATGCATCAACGTGTTTTTTTTTTTTTTTTTTTTTTTTTATTATCATTTTTTTTTTTTTTTTTTTTTTACATACCATGCTGATTTCTTTGTGTCTCAATAAACCCTTATACTGTACATAAACATAGTTTGTGTGAAGTCGTTCTGGATTCACACTTAAAATACCAAAATTTATGCGTGAGTATATCTTGGAGATATTTTTTGTTGGGGGGGGGATTTGCGCATGCGCCATCCAGATGTTATGCATGGAAATCTGTTACACATGGTGCCTAATGACATCTGTAAGAAGGGGTGTGCCACTACTCCGTAAGTAGGAAGTTACGATAAGTGGGTGGGGGAAGGCATTTAAATAGGGCAGTATGGGCTGGGTTTGCAAAGTTTGCACGTACTTAAGCAAAATCCACACAAAGATACGCACGGAGAGTTAAGGTAGTCCTATGGATGCGGAAGTTCTTAAATATCCATAAGAACGAGGGGAGAGTCATGGGAGTTGTGTTTTTGATTATCAGCATGTACTTATTTCCTCCTTATCTGCGGATCAAGCTAATCGTTTGTAACAAAAATTAGACGCTCCAAAAATCTAATCACATGATATGATGCTGTTTCACATAATTCTACAATATCAGTGGACAGTCTGAACTGGTAAGATGATCAGCGTGATAATTGTCTGAAAAACTCCAATGTGTACCCAGCTTTATCATTTTAACCAGTAGTTCTCAATCATTGGTATGTCAGCCACTGTCTTGTGGTACATAGGGCAACTTGACAGGGTTGTAAGGTGTTACACCATCAAGTAGTATTTGTAATTTAATAAGTAATGGTAAGGGGTATATTTTAATAAAAACATAAATATTAGGATCTAAATATATATTGGGAGTGGGTACGTAACTATGATAATATCACAAATATAAATGTACAAGATGGAAGGAACATGGTGTCGTTGTTTAAAAAGGGAATAAGATCACAACAAGGGAATTATAAACCTGTAGCCTGACATCAATAGTGGGGAAATACGGGAAGATATATTAATTGATAGTTTTCAAGATTACTTGATGCACAATAAGATTACTAGTGGGAAACGGTATGGTATTGTGAGGGATAGGTAATGTTAAACTAATCTAAATAACTTCTATGAGGAAGTTAATGTGAACTTAGACCATGGTAGTACTGTAGGTTGTGGTTTACTTAAATTTAGCAAAAGCCTTTGATACAGTGCCACACAAAAGATTGGTTCACAAAATAAAGGAATTGGATCCAGAAAACAACATTTGTACTTGGGTTGAAAACTGGTTGGAGAAGAGATGAGAGAATTTTAATAAATGCAACATTTTCTAATAGGTCAAGTTTTTACATGGTATACCACAACGTTCAGTGTTGGGACCACTCCTTTTTAATATATTTATTAATGAACTTGGTGATGGTTTAGAGCATCGGTTCTCAACCTTTTTTTTTTGGGGGGGGGGGCCCTTGCTGCTGTAATAGGTGGCTTGAAAAATAGCAGAAAACACACAGGATCCACTATATGGAGGTATCAGTATCTATGTCAGCAGCTACATAATATTCTTGGCCAAGCAGTTTAATATAATTTAAGCATTATAACTTTGTTACAGACTTGTTCGTGTGCATATGTGGATGGACTGATATCACAGGGACCGGCATTTCCTACTTATATATAAGTAGTATGCCCAGTAGTGTCGGACAGTGTGTTGCCACCTCATACGGTGCAATGTTCACACAGGATATTGCTATATATATTACGTCAAACTAGTTCCCCCATGATTGTGTTTGAATTTACGGTCTTAGCGCTGTGATTTTTCGGATGCCTTATTAATTGACTTATTAACTTTTTATTATATATGACCTCTGGTATCGCTCTTGGTTAAAGTACAAGCACGGCTACAACCTCATAACAAGCTTGCCAGTTGCCCTAAGTACCACTGGACAGTGGTCTGAGTACCGCTGGTTAAGACCCCATAGTTTAGAAAGCAACGTTTCCATTTTCTGCAGATGAAAAAACTTATGTAAGGTAATAAAATCAGAGCAAGATGTAGTTTATCTATAGATGGACTTAAATAAACTGGAGGATTGGACAGCTAAATGGAAGATGAGGGTTAACATAGATGAGAAATGAAAGGTTATGCATTTAGGGATCAAAACAATCAAGCAATCTATAAATTTAAATGAGGTAAATTTGAGGGACTCTTTAATGGAGAGGGATTTGGGAGTGCCCATGGGGGCTGATCCAGAGTTTGAGAGTAAAGGCAAAATTGGTGCACATGTACAGCTCGACTTAACCATTTTGCAAAGTAAGGGGTGTTATCCACCTCAAATACTGCATAGCTTTGTTTAATCTATAAATTAGAGTTGAGCTAAGAAACTTCACCTTTCAATTCAAATTCTGCTTTCATAATTTAAAGTTGCCTCCCCTTGCAGTTCGACTTGGTATTGCTCAAATCTACACTTGCACCTAAAAAAAAAAAAAGGTATGTGTTGCTCTGAATCAGCCCCATGGACAATAGCCTTGGCAAAAGTCCTCAATTTCAAGCAGGAGCTGCAAGGGCCAATAAAGTATTAACTTGCATTAAAAGGACCATAGATACAATACAGATACTGTAATTTTGCCACTATATGAATTGTCGGTAAGGAATCTTCTTGATTAGAGCAGTTCTGGGCACCATTCCATGAAAGACATTTTGAATCTAGAAAAGGGTTCATAGAAAGGCCGATAAAATTGATAAAGGTTATGGGGTCATTGAGCCAGTTTAGACATTTTATTTTACAAAAGAGATGTCTAAGAGGAGATGTGATTACTATATAAAAATACATTTAGGATCAATGCAGAGAATTTTAATGGGAACTTTTTATCCCAAGTACTGTACACAGGCCATGGGGTCCCTTACGAAGTTTAGACGAGAGGAAGCAAAGGAAGGAATTCTTTACAGTTAGGGCAGTCAAGATATGGAATTAACTTCCAGGGAAGGTTGTGATGGCATATTCAGTTGATATATTAAAGAAAAGGTTAGACAATTTTTCAGCAGAGAGGGGAATTCAGTGTTACCAGACTGTTAATTAAAATGAAGGATAGTGGATACAGTAGTTTATCCAGGGAGAAATAGGATTGTTATCTTGGGTCAGAAGGGATTTTTCCAGATCAAAACAGATTTGAGGTTGCATAATCAGGATCACTTTCAATCAGTGCTCAAAGTGGAATTTAGAAGTGGGGGTATGGAAATTTCAGCACCAGATGTGTCTTGAGTTTGGCAAAGTAAACAGGTCAACACACTGTGTACATGTCATAATTTCTACACTGAACGCTTCATGTTTAATTCAATGATCTGGTTACCGCTAGGGAAAAACAATGATGGCTCCCCCACAGGGCCGCTTCTAGGGGCGGACGAGCCTTATTGTCCCATTCTTCTGTTTGTCCAACCAATCTTATTGCCCCTCCTTTGTGTGCCCAGCCGGCTTTATTGCACCTTCCAGTCTTGTTGCCCCCTTTTGGCCAGCCAGTCTTATAGCCCCCCTCTTTACTCGTGTCCAGTCAACCTTCTTGTTCCCTCCTTCTGTTTGTCCAACCAGCATTATTGCCCCCTCCTTCTGTGTCCAGCCAGCCTTATTGCCCCATCTTTATTTGTGTACAGTCAACCTTGTTGTCCCCACCTTCTGTTTATCCAAACAGTCTTATTGCTCCCTCATTGTGTCCACCCAGCCTTATTGCCCCTACTCCTGTGTCAAGTCAGCCATGTTGCCCCCCCTCTTTATTTGTGTCCAGCCAGCCTTATTATCCCCTCCTTCTGTTTGTCCATCTAACCTTATTACTCCTTTTTTTGTGTGCCCAGCTAGCCTTATTGCCCCTTCCTTCTGTGTTTCCAAGCAGCCTTATTGCCCCTTCCTTCTGTGTCCAGTCAGCATTATTGCCCCTCCTTTTGTGTGCCCAGCCAGCCTTATTGACCCCTATTTGTGTCCAGTCAGCGTTATTGTCCCCTCCTTGTTTGTCCAAACAGTTTTCTTGCCCCCTCTATGTTCAGCCAGTCTTAAAGCCCCTCTTTATGAGTGACCACCCAGCCTTATTGTCGCAACTTTATTTGGGTGCACTCAGCCTTACTGACCCCCTTCTTCAGTTTGCTCAATGTTATTGCCCCTCCTGTGTCCAGACAGCCTTATTACCCCCTATTTTCTTTGTGCGCATTCAGCCTTATTGCCCCCTACTTCAGTTTACCCAGTCTTATTGCTCTCTCTTTGTGCCCAGCCAGTCTTATAGCCCCCTTTTTGAGTCTCCATCCAGCCTAATTTCCCCTCTTGTGTTCAGCAAGTTTTATTGCCCCAACTTTGTGTGTAACCAGTCTTATTGCCCCTCCTGTGTCCAGCCAGCCTTATTGCTCCCCGCTTTATTTGTGTCCACCCAGCCTTATTTCCCCCTCCTCCTGTCCCCAGCCATAATTATTGCCCCTCTATATGTATCCATTCAGCCTTATTGTCCCTTTCATGTCCAGCTTCCCACTCCCCCATTTCAAATCCCCATCTACTTTCTAAAACTACTGTAAAATAAACTTACCTTTCCTGTGTCTCTTCTGGCTCTCTCCTCCGCGGCGCGCACTTTGCAGACTAATGACGCTCGCACAGCCAGCTCTGTCAATGGGATCAAAGCTCCTGGTTGCAGATTAAACGTAGGTATGCCATATGGCGGGATGGCATACCTGCATTTCTGTGAGCGCTCACTGAGTAAAAATACATCTTAAAATTCTATGAGCAGCTGTATTCTTACTCAGAGCCGACTCACAGAAGTGACATACCGCCATATACAGACTAACTTCGAGCACTGCTTTCAATGACAGGAGATTACTAATAGGTTGAACCATATTTGGAATAATAGCTGGACGGATTGAGGATTAAAAAAGTTTGAGAACTGCTGGTTTAAACTTTATTTTTTTTTTAAAGTGAGGTGCATAATAATTATACCTTTGTTTACTTAGTGGATAACATATTAAAATTGCATTGATACAGAGATGAGTTGTTGTAAAAGCTATTAATGGGGGATAATAATATTCATCCCCTTGGTATGAATTTGTTTAATTTCACTGGTGTGGTTTTATTACTTAAAGCCATTCTGCTTTGCATTATATTTTTTGTTTTTGTTATTTGTCTGTATTCCACATATGTTACTCCTAAGTGGTAGTATTTCCAGTTTCCTTTTTGTCTTTAATTAGGGAAATTCAACTACTGCGACGCTTAAGGCATCGGAACGTGATTCAGCTGGTGGATGTTTTATATAATGAAGAAAAGCAAAAGATATATCCTTTAGAGTGTCTGTGTATTGCTTATGTCTTATATGTTTAAAATTTTGTTTATTGTTGAATAGATAATCACAAAAAGTGTAACTGTACATGAATAACCTGCTTTGTTGAAATATAACCAAACATACATTGGGTTGTTTACTACTAGTATTGTGTAAATTGGAAATTTCAGTGACTCAGATTATAAAATCCTCCCCTTCAATTATTGTATGATTGGCTGAATTATCGCTCAAGTCTATGGTAACGATTTTTGTGTCAATCATCCAATAATTGTCAAGGAACCCCTTTTGAACGAATATTTGATCTTTTGACATGTTTGATTTAAATCGTGCCAAAGCCGACAATAAAATGTCAAATCGCACATTGTATTGGCATTTCACGATAATTATTTCTGGTGACGTCATTAGTTTCCTATGCATGATTATGCAATCCAACATGACACCTTGTTGTTTCCCTCTCCTTCTGTTTCCTGTCCTGTATTGAAGTAACCAAACATATTTGACACCTAAACATCTGGCAATTGTATACACAACAATGAATGTGTATTGAAAATGCAGAGTCTGTCCAGGACAATAATCTGAGGTTTAAGAATTCTGTCTGTACCGCACACTAGAGTGAATTTTGGTCCGATTCATAATTGTAGGATAAGGCCAATAATCGCTGTAGTGTGTGACCAGCTTTATTCCTTCTCTCTTTTCTAATAGATAAGCTGACATACACTAGAGTGATTATTGGTCCAATCATCCAATTTTTGGGTGAGTGGACCAATTATCACTCGTGTGTTGGCAGTATGGATTTCTGAAACACTCGGTTATCAGGCCTGAAATGCTAGATTCCGATAATGTTTGTCTCTCCAAACTATTATTGGCAGCAAGCTCTCGATATTGAGTAGTGTGTGACCATTATCAACTATCTGACCTTTACCTCCAGCTCATGGTTTGAGTTTCCTCATCTGTGTGACTCTGTAATTATTGGCAAGTACAGCAGTTAAATTAATGAAAGCTCTGTGTTCTGCAAGAGATTTAAGGTTAACAATCTAGTGAATTGGAAAAAAAATAGCAAAAAAAATTACTGAGAACAATTCAATCATAGAAACATATATAAACCAACCATCAAATCAATTAGAGACTTCGGCTGCAGAAACTATATGAAAAAACATTGTAGCACAAGTACTCGGCTATCCCGCTATACTAAGAAATATATGCCTCTGTCCCTGAATGTTTAGATCTAGTGACCTCATGGTCTACTCTTCAGCCCAAACATGCCTTATGCTCACCCTCCCTGCTATCTAAGCATTGACATCAGGATCTCCGTGACTTGAAAGGCAGCACAGGGAGGGTCTGTGTATTCCTCAGTGCACAGCGGTAATAATGATGTTTAAATTGTAAAGTGCTGTGTAATCTGCTGGTGCTAAATAAAAACCTGTTCATAAATAAATACTTGCTGGTAATTTTGGATTCGTACAGACTGGGTAACTCCAGCCAGGATTTGGAAGTGCCAGTTGCAGGAGCCTCCTGTCAATCCCTGCAGCCCAACCCCGGATTATCGATCCCAACAGAAGAGGTTGAGTGACCCCAATATCGGACCTTTCCCTAGTGGAAAATGTTCCCAATGATCGGACACCTCATACTGGGAGTGATAATTGCTCTTAGTGTGTGGCCAGCTTTACAATACTTCTTTT
>WWET01005584.1:50891-68067 GCA_011038615.1 Limnodynastes dumerilii | reverse complement strand
TTTTTTTCACTGGCGGCATTATTTCAACAAAAATAAGATTTGCGTAGGTTAACACAGCGAGCAATTGAATGACAAACAATTGAATTGCGTGAAGCAACGAGTGCCATACTCCCTTCCCCCCCATGTGCGCTGCATCCCACCAACGCTTTCGCCTAGTGCGAGCCAGCAGATCGGGTTCAGTGCGCTTGTGGAGTGCGTGTGAGGTGCACGTCACTGGCTGCAGCCCGCCACCGTTCCCGTGTAATACAACACGCCTAACACATTTAACTACTGAAATAAGCACTGTCAATGAAAAAGTACTAAAATATGCAATAACGCTATAAAAATAGCATTTTATGCATTTGCATATGCAAACATGCAAATGCATATAATCCTATGTCTAGTCATAACACTAAATTCCCTTACTTTTTATGCTTTTTGTCTATTGCTTGGATCTTATTGTGTGTATTCAGTTATTTATCCTGTTATTTGCTTTTGACTTGTCGATTTTTATTTATTTGAATAATCACTCTGTGCCCTCATATTTTGTGTGTTATATGTGCCCCTTTTTGTGTTCTATTTTTATTTTTTAAGTACCCATATGTGGTTTTGAGTACTTCCTTGTAGTTTTAATCTCCTTTTTCATGCAGTTATTTTTGCCAGCTTGTGGATGGTCTAGAGTATCTCCATAGCCAGGGAATTGTGCATAAAGACATCAAACCTGGAAACTTGCTGCTTACAACAGACGGAACGCTCAAAATCTCGGATCTAGGTGTTGCGGAGGTAGGTTGTGAGAGATAAGGGGGTCTCTTCTAATTAAAGCTAATCCAGTACAGGATTAAGGCAGTATGAGGTCACCGCATCTCTCTCCACAGGCCTTGCATCCATTTGCAGAGGGTGACACTTGTAGGACCAGCCAAGGGTCTCCAGCTTTTCAGCCTCCAGAGATTGCAAATGGCCTGGACACTTTCTCAGGGTTCAAAGTGGACATCTGGTCAGCAGGCGTCACCTTGTGAGTTTTGTCTATTGTATAATAATTAAGCTAAGTAGCCAAGACATGAAAGGGTTAAGCACATAATATATAAAACCCAAATGGTTATTGTTTTAAAATAAACTAATGAAAGATTTAAAACGTTTGACATTTGACTGACCGATATAATGTTTGACATATTCCTCAACATGTTTCTTGCATTCAGTAGCCACACACCTGCAAAACATTACAAATTAGAACTGTACTTTTTTAAAGTTTTAATTTGTTTTGAGTGGACTATGGAAATACCAAAGGGTGGGTTTTATGATTAAGTGTTGTCTATTAATTCACAGGTATAATATCACTACTGGGCTGTACCCCTTTGAAGGGGACAATATATACAAACTATTTGAAAATATTGGAAAAGGAGACTACTCTATTCCAGAGGACTGTGGGCCACTGCTGTCTGACCTGCTGAGAGGTAAGCATTATTAAATGCAGGATACGCTTTTGAGAAATGTATATAAAATAGGGAAAAAAACATTTAGAGTTTATTTTCATAAAAATGTAATGTAAAAATGTTACGTTACTTTTGATAAAATAAGCCATATATTGCTATATAATTTTCCTAGATATTTGTATATAGTCTAAACCCTAGTGGATTCCTGTTTCCATGCAACAAACACTCTATAAATAGAGAGAGAACTATAAACAAAATTAGGCTCACTTGCCTGTGTGTGTGTGTGTGTGTGTGTGTGTGTATATATATATGTGTGTGTGTGTGTGTGTGTGTATACACACACACCACCCACATCCCCCTCCAAATGGTAGCAAGGTAAAAAGAAAAGGTTTGCTGCTTATTCATGCAGCTTTTGTTTTAAGTTTAAAAGCATATAGTGATCGATGTAGGAGGTAGGATGGATTTTAATAATCATTTCTATGTGGTTCATGTTACAATATCAAAAATGATGTACAATGTTTTATATCTATGGATTGTTATTTAGCAGTACCTTTGTTGCACAGTGTGTGGTGCTGCTTCCTCATGACATGACTTACCTGACTGTTTAATATGCACCCAAACGCCCCCTCCTCTGTCTGTCCAGGAGCAGCTCTGACGTCTTTTCATTCATAGCAAACTCCACAGTGGTTATTAATGTAAACCTCCATTCGGTGGTGCAGAGCTGCACGTCTTTGTGTGGGCGTCTTGGATAGGAACAAGGAGAGCCTAGGATCACAGTGGCTTGAAAGAGAAACCCGTACGCATGTGGAATGTAAATGGGTTTCATGAATAATCTAATCTGATCATTACTGACATGAAATTTGGTAGTTTATGCTGAATTAAATTCTATTAAAAATATTATTTTTTTGTTTCATGTTTTTACAGGGAATCTTTTTTTTGTTAACTAGTATTTAGTTACCAAATATTAGTACTAAGATTTAGTATCCCTCAATTTAACAATAAATAGTACAATATAATATTTTTTGGAAAAGCATTGGTAATGCTGAGAGCAGACTTATAGCTGGGGTGAGGGTGAGCAGTGCGGAGAAAAGAACTGTTAGTGGCTAGCAATGAGCAGTTCTGAGCCAACTTGAAGATCAGGTAATATATGTAGTGTGAGCAGGAATTGGCAATGACCATGTTAACAATGGCAATTTATAATTTTTCTATGAATGATGAAGGGTTTAAGGAAGTGTTGACATTTTACTATATTTGAATAATGTGCAGTATTAAATTCAGTGCTTTGGGGGTATTCCTGCAGTATGGGTGTGTGGGACTTTTTGTCAAGAGTATTTTAGCAATGTGTGTTTTCTGTAGGGATTTTTTTGGTGTATGTGTTGTGTAAATGTCTGAATGCGGAGGCCGTATTGCTATAATTTAAGGGGTTGAGCTATGGAATAATTTCTGTATTAAATGTGAAATGAGTTACTGAACAATGTGAGATGGTATTGTGATATATCTTGAGGGAGGTGTCATATTACTATGTGAATGTGGTTGGCAGTATTGCTAGAATCTTTGCAAGTGATGAAAGATAATGCAACAATAGGTAGGGTGGTATGAGGTATTATCAGGGGTAGTGACTGCCATATGTTTTCGTGTTTCTGAGAGGTATTGCTATAACATGGGCGTGCTGAGACAGAGCATGGTTAGCATTACCTTATTGAATGTCATATGATACACAATAAAAGAAAACTACTATCTTCTTAATTCTTACAATATCTGGGGTTCCGTTCGCTGCTATGAAAGTCCGGTTTTCTTAATACAGAAAGCCTACTGCTAATTGTCGGCTGTCTCTGTTTATAAAATCTGCCTAATTAGAAAGTTTTTATAAGTAAGCATGCCGAATTTATTTGTGATGGGACGTAGGAAACGGCTGCTAGAAACCACACCGTAAAAGGGGCGTTCTCGGAGGCGAACCACATCCATCTGGGGGTTCCTTGCGCCGCATGAAAGTCAGATATTAGAAATACTGACAGCCGATGGTTAACCACACCCGTGTCTGGAGGCCTAGGCAGTCCTGAGGCATGTGTTCATGTTCTTCAAATTTCCATAACCCCTCCATCTCCAATTGGACCTTTTAATTTAGGAGAAATTATATGGTTTGTGTATGGTTTTTATTTATTTATTTTTAATTTGTAACCTCAGAGTTTTTCACTATAGTGATTTATTACATTTATTTTATATAGTATATTTATATATTGCACAGTTAATTACAACAACTTTATAACATTCACTTCATGTAATGATTGAACTAGGTTGAATTGACAAAAAGTCAGGAGTGTGGTAACTACAGTTTGTTGTCAAAACATGCACTTGGTACTCAGAAACCCAAAGGCTGAATATAAAATGAATGGCCCTAAATTAGGAGGAAAGGATTTAGGAGTCACTATTTAATTTCACATAAAGGTAGGTAAGCAATGTATCAAACCAATGAAAATCAATATGCAATTTACCTCTGATTATGAGCTATTGCATATCAGCAACAAATGAACCAACACTGTAAGATCCCATACTAATTATGCGGTATGCCTAGATTGTGTACTTCTCTTCACCACTCTTATTACCTGTTTTCTGATCATGTGAATTGCTACATGATGCCCTTTGTCCATTCTTTCTGCCGTTTTATCGTCTGCTTGCCTTTAACAGAATGCAATGTCCGAGGTCCAGGCATTATTTAATTTAAACAACTGATAGTGATATGCTTTTAGGGTGCGGCGTCTAACTAGGAGACTGGTTTTCACTAGAACCCCTGATGGTAGGGATAGGCTGGGCTGCAGAAACCAAGCGGATTGTGGCCCCTGGCCGCAGCTTCCGGCTAACACTAAAGCACCAACACCCAGAGATAGAATAAGGGTGAAAGCAATCAACCCTGAAAGCAGGGTAGGCATAAGGGAGGAAACAGTGATGGTGGAGTAACACTGGGTAGGCAAGATGGAGAATGCCTGGAAGAGAAAAACCACACAGACAAGGGCACTCACTTTCAGATTCAGAACTCAATCACATTGGGAGTAGGAGAGATACAGAAGGAGAGACTAGGAGCAGGGCTGGAACAGAGACAAAGATCAAGGAGTCAGGATAAATAGAGAGGCAAGGGAATAAAAAGGGGGACTCAGAAATCGCTATAAATGCTAAAACCAACAGTGGATGAATGCCATTGCCAGGGCTATAAAGGGGCGGCTGGCCAGTGATTGGCTGGCACAGCACCGCCTATGTCTCAGATTGGCTAGCAGACCTGTCTGTAACAGCAGCTAGGAGGTCATAAACGGCACAGGCAGGAAGGGCGCGCCCACTGTTAGCAGCAGCTGGTAGTAACAGACATATGCGAGCCATGTGTAGTGCAATGCAATTAATCTCTTGATGCTCAAATAAGTCATTTTTTAGGAAGGTAAAGAGCAGATTTTCTGTCTCTATTATTATTATTATTATTGCCCTATCCACTCTTAAACTACATGCCAATCTAAAAGGAAATCTGGCCTTAGTGACCAAGTATTTTTTGTTCCATGTTGCATCTGGCAATGCTGCCAAAGTGATCAATCCTTTAGACATCCATCCTCCTGGCTCCTTGGCTGAGTTTGCATGCACTGCATCTTGGTACCCTGTAAATCACCCTCCGGACAAATCATAGTGTCACGTTATTAGAACTAATTCATATTTGCACTAGATAGTGTTGCCCCCTGCACCCCTTCCTAACTGTTCGTGGTATGAAAACTCGAAAGCTCTACCACAGTACTCTCATTAAACCCAGACATCGATGATTCTGGCCATTATTAGCTCCTCTTTATGGATGACCTACTTATGACTGTCATGAACCCTAACGTTTCTCTTATCCGTTTATTCATGATTAAACATTTAGGGACCATTGCAATTATTTGGTTTAATTTACTACCCCCCACAACCCTTTATAGATAATATGCAAGATCATATAACCTCCTGTCCAGTGAGTAACAATTCCCAGACTAACTGCTTCTCTAGCCTAGCTCTAAAAAAGCTCTGGCCAGTGTTCTCAAGCTGACATTGAGAATGTAAAATTAAACTATATAATGGATGAAGTCAGTCAGGTTGGATATGTATATTTTTTTTTATGTAACTTCTGTTCAGAAACTGCATCACACCTTAAACAGGATTGCAGTGAATTCATATTTAATGCAGCATCAGGAGCTTTATTTGAGAATGCATAAATGTATAAGTGGATGTAGCATTGCTTGATCGGCCAGTAGTCTAAAAAGGCTGCATTTTAGGGGGTGGGGTTTTAAGGCACACTGGGCCGGGATCTTAAGCAGCCCCATGTCGTAGCGCTGCCTCAAAATGCCTGCACGGCTTAGATTGTTCACTACTGACTGTGTGTGTGTGTGTGTGTGTTTGTGTGTGTTTGTGTGTGCAGTATATTTATCTATAAAACAATGGTCTATTTTTCAACTTCTTTGGGGGGAGTACCAGTTGCAGATCATGTAGACATATACAGTATATATCTCTCCATATTTTGCAGTGGTTTTACAGTTTTTAAACCTAATCCATTCAGCCCTCTATTCTTTATTTAATAAGACCTCTTTCATCTGGTATGGCACCTTGTTAAAGTACAAGCTTGCCCAGTTGCCCTGAGTACCACCACACATTGGTCTCTATACATATTTAACAGACTTTATTTCACATTTTTAGACCTAGAAAATGAAGTGAAACCTATGTAGGAGACTTTCACTTTACATTCACTCTTTGATTTAGGAGTATAAAGACGGCCATACACTTGGGTGATTATCGGCCCAATCTTGCAATTATTGGGCCCGATTCAATTAGTTTCCCACCCGCGTTATTTGCTGCAAATTCTTTTGTGGATTTTTATTCGCACCCCATAGAGGTGTGCAGAAAAATCGGCGAATTTTGCCTACCGTAATAGATGGGAAAAAGCGCACTGTGAGCTGCATCAGCCCTTAGTGTTATCGGCTGAATGATCATTTCCATGGTAATGGTTTTGTCGCTGATCATCCAATAATCTTCCAAAGATTATTTTATCTTTTGACATTTGATTTAAATCTGGCCAAAGCAGACGATAAAATGAAAAATTGCGCAGTGTATGGGCATTTGCTGGTGATGTTAGTAGGAGAAATTAAAATTATTGGCAGGTGTATGGGCAATTGCGTTTTTTGGTTTTTTTGAATGATAAAAGTAGATGATAATTCTTAGGGGGTTTTTAAAAAAAATTTCTGACTATTATCGGCTGAAAATAGTGTAGTGTATGGCGCTGATATGGATGGGACTCTAGCGGAAAAATCATGAACTCTATTCTAGTATTTTAGCATTCAATGTCTCCCAATAGAGCCCACAAACTACAGGATCAATTGGATAAAGGATAAATTGTCTTATAGCCACCTTCATTATTCTTTTCCAGCATGGTCTTCCTCTGAGATGTGTGTATGCTCAATATGGCAAATGCTTTGTTGTATAATCACTTGCACAATGGAGTACTTGTGTTTGCAGTTTAAGGCCCCTAGATTATCACCAATCTGATAGAAGTTACTGTAGCTCCCTTACATTGTCAACACAATTAAACACAAGGGCAGGTTCCCCCTGCGTGTGATTGATGTGGAGGACCCATCCCACTATCCCTCACTCCTCCTGATAAATCCATTGTGCATTTACTTTGTTGCTTTACCTTTTCAAGTTTAAAGATTGTAAGATTTTCCTTAATCTGAGGAGGCCTATTTAACAGCAAGGCTTCTTTATTAGTAGAATGACTAGTCTATACAAGTCTGGTAACAACATCTGAAGCTGTTAATGGAAATACTGTCAGCAAATAAGAACATTTTAATGTGTTGCTGTCTAGCTCTGCTACATGTACACTAGGAACAGTCCTTGTGTCAACTGTCCTGGGGGAAGACTCACCTGCTGTTTTTTCCAGCGGTCTGTTTGTGTTGTAATGATGGATTATTACTGTGTATGGCCAGTTTTAACAGGATTTTGACCACAAGGATTGGTTGAAAAGGACCATTGGTTTAGTACCTTGTGGGTTCTAAAAAAAACTCTGCACCAAATTTCTTATAGGGACATCCGTCTTTAATGTGTAGTTGGTAGAATGTCGTATCATGGTGTTTTGCATACTGGGTGATCTGTCTGAGTTTGGTTGCTAGTGTAGATGATTATCTTGTCCACCTCTCTAACTTAAGGCTTTATCTATTTTCACTTAAATATATTATCTCTCAAAATTAACATCAGGGGCTGATTAGCAAATTTAGCATGCAGTGTGAATAGTGAGTGTGGTGCATGCAATCCACAGGCACACTTAACTTTACCTCTGGATGACTATACATGCACAGTTTTTCAGCCCCTGGAACTTAAGCTGGCCACACACTAGAGCGATTATCGTGGATTGGCCGAATTACCGCTCAAGTGTGTGGTGCCGATAATTTACTGAAACTGCCGATAATAAAAAAAAAATGGCTGCCGTCAGATAATCTGATCGGGTGGTTTGCTATAAAAATTATCACTTATCGTGAGCAAAATCGTGCAGTGTGTGGGCATTTCAGATTATCGTTGTATGTCCTCTCTCCCTGTCTGGCTATACAGCACTGTATAGTCAGACAGGGAGAGAGGACATAGCGCTGCAGAGCCCCACACACTGACAGGCTGCAGCGCTATGTCCTCTCTCCCTGTCGTCCCGATATCGGCACCACACACAGCAGACGCTGGGGGCGATAATCTCTGCTGAAGAGCCTGCAGCCAGCCTATTGGCTGTCTGCAGTCTCCCTGGTTGGGTCTCCTGTCAATCTTGACAGGAGACCCATGCAGCCAGCTATTTGGTTGGCTGCAAAAAAAAATGTATCAATGGGAAAAACTCACTGACAGGCTGCTGTGTGGTGTCCTCTCTCCCTCTGTCTGGGTATACAGCGCTGTATACCCAGACAGAGGGAGAGAGGACACCACACAGCAGCCTGTCAGTGAGTTTTTCCCATTGATACATTTTTTTTTGCAGCCAACCAAATAGCTGGCTGCATGGGTCTCCTGTCAAGATTGACAGGAGACCCAACCAGGGAGACTGCAGACAGCCAATAGGCTGGCTGCAGGCTCTTCAGCAGAGATTATCGCCCCCAGCGTCTGCTGTGTGTGGTGCCGATATCGGGACCTTTCCCCAGGGAAAAATCGTCCCGTTTATCGGCAGCCACATGCTGGGAGCGATAATCACTCTAGTGTGTGGCCAGCTTTAGATATGACCTGAGGCTGATGCAAAAGTTGCGACAGTTCTTATTTCTGTCTGCGTTTGGTTCTGGATGAGATGCACTTGGACACGCCTACATGTACATTGCCTACATGCCTTCTCCTTCCTGAAATTAGGTGCACTCAGCTCGAGTTTACTTTGGTTGTGAATGGAATGTGATTGTGTGCACGCTTCATTTCGAAGATTGCGTTTTGGATGGAACATGTCCATTAAGGTTCCAGCCTTCCTGTCATCATTTTATTGCTTGTTGGAGTTTAAATGGTAATATTTTAAAGGTTGCTTATTTTGTGTCATTGTAGGAAGCCTTAATCAGAAATATTAAACCAAAAGGTTGTTTTGTCTTTGGGAAAAAAAATGTTTATTTATATTTAAGGCTTTTTTGTGTATTTATTGACAAAAATATTGCTTAATAAATGTATTTCCCTCTTTCTAGGAATGTTGGAGTACGACCCAACCAAAAGGTTTTCAATACAACAGATTCGTCGACACAAGTGAGTTAAGTCTCTTATATCCATAACTGTTCAATTTATAATTTTTTTTTTTTTACGAAGTAATTGTGTCCATAATACCCCATGTAAGAGAAATACAGTGATATTACTGTTTTAATCATCACAGTTTTGCTGGGAAATAAGTTTAACCTTTTATAAGTGGATATGGCCTGAAAGCTGTGGACTTAATGTGCAGTGGCACATTTTCTCCCAATCCATATCTCTTTACGATAAAACTGCTTTGGAATATATGACAATACTTAAGTAATATATGTGCATTTGTGTTTATTTACCTTTTTATAGTCTCCTTGGCTGCATATTTTTTGCTTCATTTCCTCCTCCTGATTTATTTTCTTAGATTTTCCCATTACATTAGGAGACCTTCAATTGCAAAGCGTGTTGCTTTGAACTTAGTAGCCTAAATCTTAAAACAACTAATGGAGACATTCTTGAGTATTACTTTGCAAGAATAGGCAACCTTTGGAGCTGCAGGTTTTGAGAAACTTCAACTCCAAGCATGCTCCAATGGCATAGATATAGCTGATAACTGGAAAAGCATGATGGGACTTGTAGTTTTACAGCACCTGGAGTTACGTAGGTTTCTTATGCCTTTTCTACAGCTAACCTATCATCGCAGGAAAATAAATACCACCCATATATCCAGAATCCTACAATATTCTTCACTGCTATTTCTTCATTTGTAAATTGCACCGATCAGCCAAAGCATTAAACCCAACCTGCCTTGTGAAAGGTTGCCCTTGTGTCTCCAAAACAGCTTGGATCTGTTGAGACATGAACTACATAAGAACCCTGAAGGTATCCTGTGGTATGTAGTACCAAGACGTTGGCAGCAGATCTTTTAGGTTCCTGTAAGTTTGCGAGGTGTTGCCCCCAATGGCTCGTACTTGTGTTAGCAGTGCATTCAGCAGATGCTTAGTTGGCTTAAAATCTGTGGATTTTGGAGACCAAGTCAAACCCGTGGTCATGTTCCTCAAAAAAATGAATAAATAAATATTCAGGAATGGTTTAAGTGTGGCATGGTTTATTATCCTGTGGAAAGATGCCACTGCGTGACTACCATTACTAGGTCTGTACTTGGTCTTCAGTAATGTTTTATAGGGGTTATGTGTCAAAGTAACCTCCCACATGCGTGCCAGCAGAATATTGTCCAGGGCATCACACAGCATCTGTTTGCCTTCTTTCCACAGCAGTGCCATGTTTTAAACCGCTAAATGACAAATGCACACACCAAAGACCAAAACAACAACAAAAAACCTTCAATCATCAGACAAGGCCACCTCTTCTATTGCCCCGTGGTACAGTTCTGAGGCTCACATGTCCATTTTAATTGTTTCAGCAGTGAACAGGGTCATCATGGACACTCTGATCAGTCTGTTACTTTGCAGCCCTACATGCAGAAAGCTGCAATACACTGTGTTGTGACACCTTTCTATCATAGCCAGCATTTAGCATTTTAGCAATTTCTGTTACAGTAGCACTTCTGTGAGATTGGACTTGCTAGCTTTCACTCCCATGTACATCAGTGAACCTTGGGTGCCCATTGTCCTTCCTTGGATCACTTTTGGTAGGTACTAATCACAGCATACTGGGAACACCTAGAAGACCAGTTTGGAGATGCTTTGACAAGGGCCAAATTGTTATTGTTAGATGACTGGGGTAAAGTAATTCGAAACCTTATATTTATCAATTTTTCCTGCTTCAATACATCAATTACAAGAACTTAGGACCGGATCCAGAATTAAGAATTCATCTGACACTTAACGTATGTAAATTGCAATCCTATATTTCGGAAGTGCAAGAGCGATGCACTCCCTTGCACACCCCTTGCAAATCCATGCTGACCTGCTTGCAAATTAATTAAAATTAATTAACATTCCTCACATTGCAAAATGATTTTGCTCAGGTCTACACTTGCACCTATTTCGCTCTTACTCTCAATCTTTGGATCAGCCCCATGCCTAGTATATCTCACCTTTGGCAGGTGCCGTTGTAGCGTCATGAGCAATGCTATTCACTTCACCTGTCTGGTTTTTTGTTTTGGCTGACCTGGTGTATTTATGTATTTAATTTTTTTTTTTAAACATTTATTTATTCATTACACACATTGTATGTATTGACATTGGCAATAAAAGATATTGAACAACATTCTACTTGCACAGTGTTGTCCTTTAGGTTCTAAGATACTTTTGTTTTGGAGTGACAATCCTGGCTATAAAACTATTCCCACAGCAAGAGTCAAGCCCATCATGTAATTTGTCACTCAAAAAGGGTAATACAATAACAATATAATGGAGCCTACAAATGTGGAGATCACAGAAATCTAATGGTGCATTACACCATACCTTATCACATATGACCACAGTGAATAGGTCTACACTGTTGGGGGTCACCTCACACAGCATGTACCATTCAGTGTAACGAAGACAGTTGTATATTTGGCTTTTGTATAGTGTATATTTTATTTGGTCCTGATTTTTCTGTCACTGTACATTACCTGCTATTTTATCTTCCTCCTCTTCCTTCAAATTTTTTATTACATCTTGTTTAATTTAATCTCTACTATACCTCTTCCTTCTCTCGCTCTCTCGCTCGCGCGCGAGTCTGCCTCAATGTAGAGAGCTTTTGTGTAGAATATCGTTCACTTGCTACTCCTACATACATTGCAGTGTATTCCAGGTCAAAAACTATTTGATTACTTTAATGGCACTGATCTTGCAATTAATGAATAGAAGAAGCTGGATTGTTTGGTTTTTATTGAAAAGCAACTAATTCCAAACCCCTGTCTTTCAATATGAAATTGCATAAATGCAAGTTGTTCACTTACTATTTTGAGTGCTTTGTCACTTCTGCCACTCTATTCAGAGATGAATGCCATGAGCGATAAGGGCAAGCACAATTGTATTTCTGTAGTTCTACTGGCCTCTTTAGCCTATATGCTTGTAAATGTATTGTTGCTTTGAACTTTGGCTGCAGCATTACTCTGATACTTGGCTTTAAATTGGGTATTAATTGGGTAATTATTTTGCTCTGCATCTATTTTCATTATGTATGCTTACAACCTGCACTGCATGGATACAGCACTAAAATATTTACAGTTTTTTATGCTACACATTTATTTCCCAGAATAGTCTATTAAAAACATTACTTTCTATTCACCTCTATCTTCAGTTTTCATGTCATTTCTGTCTATAATATTTTCTTTCTATTTAAAATGTACTCACCCTTTCTCTACATCTAATATCATTTTCTACTGTAGCCTTTATCTTTTTCTCCCCCTTGGTGACAGTGTGGATAAGACTGTATGACTCATCCGCTGAGTGTGGAGAGATGTGCAGAGTAACAATACTCCCGCCCCTTCCTTCCCCAATCCTCAGCTGGTTGCCACAGCAACTGGGTCACCTCTCTGTATGTGCTACACTCCATCAGAGACCAGATGAGCAGAAACAAGAAATGGGAATTTCTAGGCTACCACTCAAAAGCATGGTGTTCCATTTCTACTGCTTTTTTCCTTGCTATATGACAATAAGAGCCAGGTCAAAATTACACCATTAAGAGGCGTAGCATACATGTTTATATTTTACAAAAAACCTGATTAAAGAGAGAGTGAATAGAGTTTTTAAAATGGAGAGATGTATGAAAGATTTATTAAGTGTGACTATTTCCCTGTATTCTATAATGAAGTAATATGGTTTATGAAAAATTAAAAGGGTCAAAGAAGTAAGAAAGTCAGCTATACGTATGTGTTGGCTGTCCACTTGCACTGATCTATGCCAACAATAACTCTTTCTGCAGCTGGTTTCGTAAGAAGCACCCACAGATGGACCCTCTTGTACCCATCCCCCCTAGCTCAGAAACCAAGGACCGCTGGAGAAGCCTGACAGTTGTGCCTTACCTGGAGGATCTGCATGGGTATAGTGAGGATGAGGATCTGTGTGACTTGGAAGATGAAATCATCTACACACAAGACTTCCCAGTTCCAGGTAAAGCAGGCTGTCATCCACCTCTGTCTCTATTTCTTGCTACATGTTGGAAAATCATTTACATAGAAAGTGACAGCAGATAAGTGCCACACAGCCCATCCAGTCTGCCCAGTTGTTTTTTCTTAAGCTGGCCAGATGCTAGAGCAATTATTGGCCGATCCTACAATTATCAGACGGATTTGTAAAACCTCAGGGACGATAATCTGATTGAAGGGAATTCCCAATTGATTATTGTCGATATCTTGTAGTGTGTGGGCAAGTCCGATTATTGGACCATGTATCTTCACCTCCTGGCTGCTGAGATGGAGGTGTTACACACTACTGTCAGCCAGCACTCTAGAAAACTGCAGAACATCTCACACGAACAGCTGTCAATGTGAGAGTTACTGCACAGAGAGTACACAGTGCTGTGCAGCCTCTTAGGGTAAGAGGTTCTGCACAGCACTGCAGAACCTTTTTTTTTTTTTTTTTATATATATATTTCCTCATTCATAAATTTTTTGTTCAGTCAGCCAGTAGGCTGGCTGCATGGGTCTCCTGTCAAGTTTGACAGGAGTCTCAACCAATAAGAGCGAGACTGCAGTCAGTCAATAGGCTAGCTTCACAGTCTCATTCAGAAATTATCGCTCCCAGCCTCTGCTGTGTGTGGCGCCGATATCGGGACCTTTCCCTAGCAGAAAATTGTCCCAAATATCGCCCACCACAAGCTGAGAGCGATAATCTCTCTAGTGTGTGGCCAGCTTTAGACTATACTGCAATCCAATTTGACCCACAGTTTAGTTTAAGATTTAGAATATCCTTATATTTATCCCAAGCATGTTTAAACTGTTCTAATGTGTTAGCCTTTACCCACCTTCAGATATGAGGCTATTCCACTTACTAATTAAACTTTCAGTAAAGAATTTTATCCACACATTTCCTCTAAACCTACCACATTCCAGTTTATATGCATGCCCTTGTGTTCTATTACACCTCTTCCTTTAAAAATGACACCCTCCTGTACCCAATATAACCTCTTGATATATTTGGAAGCTGCAATCATATACTCCATCTCCCTTCTCTGCTTGAAGCTATATATGTTCTTTAGTGTTTCTTTGTATGTTTTGTAAAAGCATGCCATGCACCATTTTTGTTGCCCTTCTTTGCTCACAAACATTTAACTGGTACTATTTTATTAAAATTATAAGACCAGGTTGTTCTGTCACATATTCATTGGCCTTTGCTGAAAGAGGAACCTCTGTTGTAGCTTAACCCCTCACGTGCTGCTGCTCCTGTGCACACTGGACATACACAGCATTGCTCCTGTATATTACTTGGTCAGCACTTGTCAGCCTGTTGCCATGACTAACTGTATAACATGTCCATTGCCTGCCCTCCCTACCCCTGCCACTGGGAGCAGTGCTGAGAACCTTCATTGCAAGAATGCTGCGTTACCAGGACTGTGATGCATTGCTTTGCTTAATGCACAAAAGGCGTTATCAAAATGGAGACCCACACAAGTATCCCGATTATGCCTTGGATATACAAAAAAGTAAAGCACAGTTCACCAGCATTGGCAGAGGCCTGGCTTTAGAGGCACCCCATTAAAGAGCTCCGGATGATTGTTGACTGGTACCTTACTTGATTTGCAGAGGCGCCTGGTATCTAATTTGGCTTTTCGAAAATGTAGCCTTGGTTGTTGCTTTTCAGTTACTTTACTGTATAGCCTTGTCAGCAGGGTCGAAAACTTATAAATTTAACAACAAAATGATTCTGCCAGTCTCTGCATAAAAGTGGAAGTAGAGAAGAAGCAGTCAACTACCAACCAAAGAGTCTAACATCAGTATTAGGGAAATTAATTGGAAACCGTTGAAAGGAACAAATCGTACAATGCCTTAAATCCAATCCAAAGCAGCATGGATTCAGTGGGGGTTATTTTGTCAAAAAAATGTTATAACATTTTTTGACTGGGTCAGTAAAGTATTAGATAAAGGGGGAGCTGTAGACATAGCTTATGAAAATTTCAGTAAGACTTTTGACACTGTGCCACGTTGCAGACTTTTAGACTGGAAACTGAGATTGGACTGAAAGATAGTTGCATGGATACGATCTTGGTTACAGGATAGACAGCAGAGGGTTGTAGTAAATGGAATCCCTTCTGGGAATGGTAATGTAACAAGCAGAGTTCCCCATGTATCTGTACTTGGACCATTGCTGCTTAATATTTTTATTGGTGATATTGCTTGTGGTATTGAGAGGAAAATATGCAGTTTTTCAGATGACACAAAGATATGTAACAAGGGGGTATGCAAAATTAGTGATTTATCTAGGCAGACTAAATGATTGTTCAAGAGTGTAGCAACTGCAGATGCTGCCTTAAACTTGGTGTAATGGTGTTTTCTGTGGGAGGTTATGGCCCAATTTTGCTTTGGGGAAGGCTTCAAATGGATATAAACTCCAACCCAACGGCGCAAATCGCTATCAATGGATACAACCCTTTAAACTAGAAAGAGGTACACGCTAGGAGTGTACACTTTCTCCCACCCTGATGATTGAGCCACTGGCCTGTTTAATCCGTACTGATCCTGCTATATGGGTTATCCCAGTTGGGGCTACATCCGATAAAATTGCATTATATGCAGACTATCTGCTGCTGTACCTGGCGGATGCTGATGATTCGCTTGCCAGGCTACTGGAGGTGGTGGACAACTTTTGGGACATTTTCTGGGCCGAGCATAACAATAAACAAGCTATTCGACCCCCCTTTCCGGCATGATACCAGACACCATGATGGATTCACACACCTTTGTGTGGACTACCAAATTTTAAGTATCTGTACATCCCATTACAGAATATCTAAAAACTAAAATACAATCTTGGAAGTGACTACTGCTTACTATGACATGTAGAGTCTACCTTGTCAAAATGATCCTTCAACCTAAATACTTATACCCACTAATGCACTCCTCAGCCCCCTCCTTAAATCTTTTCCACAATATCTATAAACTCCTGTCATCCCTGGTGTGAAGTTAGCTTGGATACCCTATGTAGGTCTAGGGAGACCCAGTCCCCCCATCCTTATCTCAGGCTTTATTATTTAGCCTCCCAACTCGGACAACCGATTGGTTGGGTGTCTGGAATTGGCCTTGATGATACTTTCTTGGTTGTGGGGAAGACCCTAGCTGGTCCCAATCTCAATTTCTACTAGCTACCACAGCAGACATACCCACCACCCCAATCCTAGTTCAGGCCTGTAAGTTCTGTACAAGTATTCATTGATTACTGGGGGCTGAGATCTAGGATAAGTAGTCATACTTGAAGGGGTGGCCTCATGGTGTAAATTTGGTGTTGGACATGTGGGGCAGCTCATTGCAGACAACCATCTCAGAGCATTAAACCACCTTACAGAAGAGTTTGGCACATTGTCGGGGCACAATTTAAAGGTTAGTTCCCTATTTATTTATTTTTTGACCTTCCCTGCTATGAGATTACTGAAAACTGCCACCTCACATGGCTATATCTCCACATTATATGCGCACATCACCTCTTTGGGTCTGGTTGCACTAAAGAATAGATGGGAGAGCGACCTGTGCCCTATTGAGGATTGCTAGGTATTTCTGGGCAACATTAATGATGTGATCACCTCAGTTAGATTCCACTTGTATGTGCTCCATAGATTATATATAACACCAGCTAAACTATTCTTGATGGGGAGAAGGTCTAATGCCAGGTGCCACCTCTGTCTGACCTTCCTGCTCATCACCACATCTCATACCAGTGTCCAGGACTTTTCCTGTTCTGCACTGGAATGACCTTCCTTTCTCAGTCTGACTCTCCCCCTCATTGCAGGTCTTTAAGTGTTCACTCAAAAAGCACCTGTTTAGGCTAACCTACCTCTCCTCCATTTAACATCCTCACTGCATCCTACATATATCCCTTCTTTTCCTTCCCTCTCACCTCTGCAGTCCACTTCCTTCCCCCTCCTTATGTCTTCTGTAAGTTCATCCCTCCCACTTATACCATGTTCACACTGAAGCCCCGGCAAAAACCCGG
>WWET01005584.1:39016-50335 GCA_011038615.1 Limnodynastes dumerilii | reverse complement strand
ATTAATTTATTGTTTTTATTTATTTAAAACTTTTTTTTTTAATTAAGTGTTTTTTTTAAAGAAACGAAGCTGATTGGGTCTTTTTTGACCCAATCAGCTTCTTTCTGTGCGACCCGTGTTACAAAAAACACGGGTCGCACCGTTCACACTGAGGGCGACACGGGTCAGACACGGGAATTACCCCTCGTTAAATCCCGTGTCTGATTCCCGGGTCTCTCTACCCGGGTCGACGCGGGTGTGACCGTTCACACTGAGCCTAGACCCGGGATTTTCGGTCTTGCCCCGGCAAAGTCCCGGGTTTTTGGCTCAGTGTGAACGGGGTATTAGTGTGTTAGCTCACATGAGCAGGGCCCTCCATCCTAGTGTTCTCTCCTCCACCACTCCCTCCCTCACTTCATACCCTCTTGTCCCCCTCTGCTACCTTTTTACTCCAGCACCACCTGGTGGCACCCTTTCAACCTCTCACTGCTCTCTATCACCTTTTCCTTGATATGTCAAGCTTGACACCTTGCATTTTGCCTTGCTTCATTAACTTTGTTGTGTTTTTGTGATATTTTTATATTTATTGTATTTTATTATGTACTATGCTGTCCATCACTACCCTATATGAATTTGGATGGCCAGTTTAGTTGGACAATCACCATTATGTACTTTATGTTTGATATGTGGAGAAAAAGAGGAAGGTGAACTGTACATGGGTTGTGTAAAGGATCCAATAATCCAATAAATAAGAGTGTAGCATTCTAATAGAATTTTGAGCATGCAGGAGACCATTTGTAAATGTTGCCAAGATATCCTAATGGAGGGAAGTGAATAAATAACTAATTTTGTTTTCCTGGCTTTTTATTATTGCTATTTATTATTTTTATATAGCGCCAACAGATTACGTAGTGCTTTACAATTGTAACAATCTTTGTAAACAAGACTGGGTAATAACAAACAGATTAGGTGGGTAAGAGGGCCCTGCTCATAAGCTTACACTCTATAGGACAGTGGATTTAATACATAAGGGCAAGGGCTTTATATTGCACAATGGAACCAACCAGGGTGTATGGTAAAAGTGCTCACAGTGCTTTGTATGATCTAGCCACACAAATGGCTATGATACTTCTTGCTCTGACAAATGAGACACAGCTAGTTTAGTGTTAAAACACTTTTTATTGTACTCTCTTTATAATCCCTCTTTGTCTTCATCCCGAATTAGGACAGGTGCCTGAAGAGGACATGTTTGCACAGACGCAGAGCAGGGCACCTACCAAACAGCTGTGTATGAATGGCACAGAGAATCAGCTAAAGGCAGAAAGGAGAGTCAGCTCTGCATCCCAGCGCAAGGCTAGTACATCAGGAGGCAAAGTACGAAAACTATCGGCCTGCAAACAACAGTGACCTGAGAGACTACTCTGTAAGGTATTAGACATTGACATTAAATGCAACATTAAAAGAACACCCTGAGCTGTAAAGAGTTTAAACTGCGTATATTTGAGAACAGTACATAATGTAAAGCTGCAAAGTTTTCCATAAAAAGCTTTGCAGTGCCTACAAGAACATATACTTGTTGATAATCTTTGAAAAGAATAGTGCATTTGTGGGTCTCTTTTCTTTGATAATTGAATATTTCATAATATGATGACCTCCTCCACAAAAGCTTTTAGTTTAATGGGTACGAGACTGTTGTTTTTCAGATTAGCATATAGTACATTGATTTAAAAAGGAAAGATAAACAGTTTTCTTTCACTTTTTTTTTGTGGTTGGTGTAATAATTTGTGATGCACCCAGCTAATGTATACCTGTCTGACAAGCAATGGGTTAATTTAATTAAGTAGTTAATTGCATAAAAATATTCATGGGGTAGTGGAGGGTCAAATTGTGTTCCCCCAACACTGTGGTTGTATGTGGGTGGGTGGAAGTTGAGTTGAGAGACATCAGCAGAGATAATGAAGTCTGAGTAAAGAGGTGTCTTCATTTATATCCTGCAGTGAATGAGTCATGTCCTTTGCCAATGACAAGCAGGTCTTCTTTGACGTTGACTCTTCCCCATCCATGCTTGGTATCCATTTCTGTAACAAATAGGATGTTCCTAAGTCTTTATTCTGCCTTCACATTTACTCTTGTGGTTTTTATATGTCACATTCTATTTCCAGCCTCTTTACCCTGATTCTGTTGCTTTCTCACTTCAATATAATTCCTCCTCCTTTCTTTAATTCCATTAATTCTCATGGCCATGTGTATTATACTTGACTGTTATGGTGGCAATCATCCAGAAATGCTTATTGTCCCCCCCCCCCCCACCACAAATTTATAAGAACAACCCACACACCATAACCTAATCTTGATGCTTTATTTTTTTGTTTTTAAGCAGGGAAGTGCCACAAGTTTTTTTTGTTTTTTTTTTAAGCATTCAATGATCGATCTTGGTTTATAAAATACTCTTCTGTTCTTTTAGTTGGGATACCCCAAAGGCAGCAAGATAAGTTGTAAACTAAGTGGCTGAAGGGAAATAAATATATATTATTTCTTCAGCTTCCCTTTCAAAACTCTACAGCAATGCTAATGTTAGGATAAAGATACAAAAAAAAGCTAACCCCAAAGCCAAAATTTTATGCCAGCAAATAAAGTAAGGAGTATTACTATTACTGCTAATATACTATGTAAGGTATTATGACTAAAGCCCATGTATATTTATTATGTATATTTTGGCTATTTGTAGCTTATATATAATAGTACTACTGATACTTACCCTGTTGATTACCTTTACTGCTGCTGTTAATGTTTGCTTTCTCCGGCTAGTAAAGTTGCGAAAAACGGATATTCGAAAGTTACTTTTCAAATGTCCCTTTTTCCGATACTTACACTTTTCGAAAAAAGATTTTTATGAATGGGTGAATATGCCGTTTGGCATACTCACCCATTCACTTTCAGAAGAAAGAGATCAATCCGCCACCGCTCTCCGGACCAAGGGGACAGGCAACTCTTTCTGCGAGGTTAGGGTCAGGCTGCATGTAAGGAGGGAGGGTTAGGGTCAGGCTGCTAGGAAGGAGGGTTAGGGTTACAGTAGTAAGAGCGGAGGGTTATTGTAAGAATTAGGGGAAGTAGTGGGGGACTTTTTTTTTTCGGTGCTCCGTGGATTGATTGCAATACCTCCGCGAGGCATATGCAATCGAAATCCCAGCCAGTTCGCAACTGGCTGGGGAGGAATGGCTAATTCGAAAATCGGCCATTCGGACCAGAGCCCCACACCCGCTGGTAATTTATAGCCAATTTATTAAGGCAAAATATATTTTTATACACTGTTGGAAAGGAAAGCTTCTTTTAGGACTGTTTTTTGCTAAAAGTGCTGGATTAGTGCTAAATGCAGGTTCTTTCTTAGGGTTTGTAGTCTTCAGCTGTCATCTTTTATTTAGTTTTATCTTTTATACTTCAAGGAAATCACTGTATTCACGCCAAGCAATGTAGAGAAGACTAATCTAAGTAATATTTCAGGTGTAAAAAATGTTTGATATAAAAATGTAATTAGTGTGGTAAAAGTTTGACTTTTATGCTTTATCAATGTTCCCCTGCACAGCTTACAAAAGCAGAGCATTATCATGCTTTTTTAAGAGCCTTTTGTTGACTATCCAGGTGCATTGGTGCAAAACAAGAGCATATGGAGTGCTTTGGCTGATCCACCATGCAGCAAGGACTATTGCCAACTTTTCTAGGCAAAACTCTTATTGCCTACACTGCTTTTTGCAATCATTTGGTGGTAAAATATTTAGGTATTTCTTCAATATCATGGCAAATTATGTGCAGTCCTTTGCATAAACAGTCTCCAAAATATAGCGCATTTTCTGCTGCTGCTCTGGTTTCTGTATTATTTCTATGTATGCTTGAAACTGATCTGCTGAAAAGTGAGCAGCTGTAAGTGGCTAATATTACATTTATTTTGATATTTTTTTTTCTCTCCTTTTTACAGTGGCTCATTTCTGCAGACTCTTACCAGTGCCCACCAGATGCTCCAGCCGAATTGCTGCAGTAAAGGGAGCTTCCCTTTATTTGTTCTCCTATACCCTTTTTCCCTTCTGGACCTATAGGACTTGCGCAGTGTCCAGCATCTGCTGCACTTTATGACTTGAACTGATTTCTTGCTCCACTTCATTTGTCTGGCTGTATACCACATGTATTATACATAAAGGAGGTGGAGGTCACATCATCAGCCCTATCTGAGCCCTCATACACAAAAAAAAATTTGCAAAAGTGGTAAGGGAAAGGGAGCGCTGAACTCCTCAACCAAACCCAGCAGTTGTGTGTACGTTTGGAGAAAAGGAGCCATGTGTTAACTACCACAGGTCGTTTATTTTCTCTTTAGTGATTAAACGTTTATTTGGTTTCCACTAGTTTCTGGTTCCTGAGCATGGGTTTAATCTGTTTGCGGAGCACTCAGGATAGCAGATATTGTACATCATATAGATGTAGTTTGTTGAAACTTAAGTCAGTATGTATCATCAAACCACATTACAGCTGGCAGCATGAAGGTGTACCACCCCCCCCCCTCTCTGCCATGTCACATACACATGGTGCACACTTAGACATTGCTAATTAGAATGTGCTATCTTTTTTAATAGGTGGGAAATGCACAGAAGTGGTGGGGAGAGCATGAAGAGTTCTTGCACCCTGTCATGTGCTACAGAGGGTTACAAGGGCAAGATTGCACCATGTCTCAGGAACAAAGCATGTTTATAAAATAAATAAATAATTAAATAAATACACGCTAGTCATCAGTCCCACACCACCAGCTCTACCCTTGTGCCTTTAAGTTCAGTTTTTGGATCAAGAGTAATAGACCAGTTGCAACCAGAAAGCCAATGGATGCACACATTACCCCCATTTCCCTGAGGGCCTTCAGGAACGAGCTTCATATTGCTTGGAAGAAAATTGAACAGGTTTCAGTGAATAATGCAGTGTGTATACCCATTCTGTTTGTGAGAATGTGTACATGTGTAATCCATATGTACAAACATGCTTGTGTTTATATGGCACGTAAGTGACATGGCACAATGAGTGATTGGGTGGGAATCATTTGGCACTGAGCTATCAAGGAAAAGTATATGTTGTACAACTGCTCAGTCACTGACTCCCACCTTTACTGTCCTCCATACAAGATGTAAACTTTGTTGTTTCTACACCGGACTATGATCAGGTGAGATATGTGCCACCGTGCAGAGCCTCTCTGGGCTGCATGCTGTCCTCTGCACTATTGGATATAAACGTTCTTCCAGGCCTGCACCTATCTTGTCCAGCAGCTCAGTTGTTTGAGGGCCATAACCAAAGTCTTGCTCTGAGTTTTCTGTTGGAGGTCTAGGTTCGTCAAGAGCTGGCCCATGCTCACATGGTTCCTCCTCAATTGATTGAATTTTGTCTTCAGGTGTGAGTGAGGAGGGGCTAAGGGGGCAGCTTTCTCCTCCTTCCTCATCTGTAGTACTTGCTATTCGGGGTAGTGTACTGTGGTAGCGTGTATCTGGAAGGTAGCTGGTGCTATCTCCTCTACGTAAAGGAGATGCACGGTGTCTGTCCAATGCAGGGGGAAAACGAATACCTGGATCGCTGTACTGTTTTGTTCTCTGCCATTGCTTGCGCAAATGAGCACGAGAGCGGTGCTTCATCCGCAGGGGAGATTCATCATACTGTGGATCATGTCGCAGGAACTCATTAAAAAGTGCATCAGTCTTTTCGTCAATGCTGTAATCCCGCCTGGACATTGCCTCCCATGAACTAACAGCTTGCGAGTGTTGAGGGAAAAATGTTTCTTCTTCTCCCCCTGAAGCTCCTTGTTCATATAATCGACCCTCCAGACTTTCAAATACTGTCCCTTTACGTCCAGCATGAGTGAAAAAGAGACGTTTTTCTGATGCGGTCTTGTCCCGATGTGGACTGCATGTCTCCTCTGTTGGACGGCAAGGAGCTTCAATAGATGCATAGCCACTGTCCATTTGCAGAAGCTTTCGAGGCCCAGTGTCTGGCTCTGGTCCTCTTGCTGCCTTTGCATCAGGCAGATCTTGGGAAGGAAGGCTAGGTAGTCCACTTAAGGAGCTCACACTTTCTGCATCACTGCGAACAGAGTCCCGATCATTGTTGCTACTGCTTTGATCAGAGGCACAAAGTTCCAATGATGCACGGAGACTCCAAATGTCACATTGGGGAGGTAGCTGACCCTGTTCTGTGTTCTTTATATCAGTCAGCGATCCATCTTCCCCATGGTCTAATCTGAAAAATCGAAAAAAGGGTAATAAGGAAAAAAATCAAGGCAATAAAGTAAACCAGTGAAATGTGAAAAAAGGGAAACTGTTGGAAAAAATAAATAAAAACTCTGGGGGGTGGTTTGAGTGAGGGATTATGGAATATACAAGGATTTTATTTATTTACTTTTTTTTTTTTAACATGTGGTGAGGGTAATAGAAGAATACCTGCCGAGAGAGTGTGGAGGTGTTCCATGGTGTTGAATGAAAGATCCTTGATTAGAAGCAAAAGCGGTATCTTGTGTGTGGACAATGTACTGTATGATATCATCACGTTCAGCACTTTCACTTGCAGCTCTCTGGCGTTGGAACTGATGACGCTTTGGAGAACCTGTCAAGTCAATTGAATAGGCTGACAGCACATCTATTTCTGCACACCTACACATTCAGCCCATTTCTTTTAGTTAGCAAAAGCTGTTTATTATGTAATACTCTATAACCAACTTTTTGAATATACACTGTTCACAATTTCCCCCACACAATCAGTTCCTGTCTTAAATATGAAAGTTTAATTAGCCTTCAGCACTAAAGTACTCATCTTGTCATCTACAAGAGAATATTTCTAAGCTTGGATGTTGTTAGTATGTTCCTTTTCTTCTCTAATGTCATAATCTCCTACCACCTTTGCGAACTGTTGTGTGCTAAACCCTCCTCTTGGTTATTCAGATTACACCCCTCCCATCACCTTAGATATCCAGGCTGCCCCCATCCGTGACTGGTAACAGGCTGCTTCTATTTCATCTTGTGCTTCCAGGTCATTCCTCCCCCTCACCTCTGGTGTCTAAGCTGCTTGCTCTTTGCACGGTGCCCAGTTTCCATTTCTTGATTTTTAGGTAGGGGCTTGCTCCTTCTAGGCTTGCATGGCGCCTTAGTCGGCTAAAGAAGTGAAGCACGGCACCGTGGCTTCGGGTTGTACTTGCATCAGTACTGGTGCTACCGTGAGGAAGATGGCTGCTGTGGTCCAACTGGGAGAGAGCGCAAGAGAGAAAATGAAACTATTGTAACCATAACATCCCAGGGTTGTCCTGGTCTTCTGTGTCTTGCTACTCACCCTGGTGTTGGCAGGACTAGGTCTGGGGGAGGGTGGACTATGTTTTGGGGTCTCCATAAAACTTGTATCTGCAACTGAGTTGTACGCATCTCCAGGTAGAGCAGATGTTAAACTTAGAGACAATCGAGAAAGTGGTGCCAGAGGACTACGCGGGGGCTAAAAAGAAAAAAAAAAATCTAAGCATAAATAACAATTTAAAAACACAAAACAAAAAAAACAAGAGCTTCTTAACCATTGTACATCTTAATATTATTCTTGGATAAAATAAGCAGTGTTAAATGTAGTTATTAACCAAAATTGAAAAAAGTCCTATAAGTCACTGAGCTAAAAAACATTTCCACAATAGCCAACCTGGTATATTGAGATGTTGGATTTGCTGGGAGAAGTGTGATGGGTCTCTGATGCTCCTCCACTGCTGCTGCTTTCCCCACCTTCACTTTCATGTATTGTTAAAATGCGTAGTGCAGATGGAGGTAAAGATGGAAGTGGGGTAAGTGTTAGCCGGGCATTCTTCAGATAATGAAAATCACCCTCTGTCAATGTGTACCTTAAAGAAATAATAAGTCAAATACCATATGCTCTACATACTTTCAAAGACATTATTTTATTATCTTTCTAGATTATTCCTTATGGCAATAAAAATTAACTGAATGAAAATGTACACCCCCCCCCCTTTATATTATGAAAATTAGTGTTTAATCTATCTTTCTATCTGGGACTCTCATCACCTCCTTCCTCTTTCATGCTCTCTTTTTTCTTGACCACATAATGCTCCTTCATTGAAAGAGACTCGACGACCACTTGCAGCAGTGCACAAAAATCTTTCTGACTCCACGTCTCGGGGACCAGATGTTGTCAGAGATTCTGCATCTTCTATGCGAATAGTAATATCTGAAGAATAAATAAAACATTAGGAACAACATAAAGGAGTTCAAAAGGCAATGAACAGATGATAAGATGTCTTCTTACCATGGGTGGGTTGTGTTTCATCCACATAGGAGGTATTTGTTTTTTCTGCATCATCACTTGGCCTAAACAGGAAAATAGCATTACTAATAAAAGGTTTATGTCAGTATAGCGCAAACTACAACAATTACTGCATTTACGTACCTAGAGAATCTCAGGCGTGAATCGCAGCAATGTCTACAAAGGACTAATATCCCAGTGAGGAGGAGTAGTGTTCCACCAATGAAGATGGACAGCAAAACCAAGATCAAGACGTACCCATCTTGTGCGGGTGCACCTGGAGCAGCCTGCAGGCATACATTGGATAATGTCAATTTACTGCTCTTTTTTGTACTATATATGCCATGAAGTATAATCCTTCTTGGTTTTAAGAAGGAAACCTATGATTAGAGTTTCACAACAAATAAAATACTCGTCTGCGTGACTGAAATAAGTTTTAAAATAATATGATTTCATGTCAAAATGAGACTGCAACAATGTTTGTTAGGGATAGCCAATAAGTGGCCCCAGTACCTGCATGTGACTATCCTAACCTGCGTAACTGCAGATTCATTGCATATAAACAAATGCAAGATAGAAATGAGCAGTGTCTGTATATATCATCCACAAAGGTTGTTATGTAAAACAAGCAGTATTTTAAGGTTGGGCTACTTTCTACTGAAATTCTATGTATTACATGATACAGCTGCAATTGAATACTGCAGGTTTTTTTTTTTTTTTTTTTAGTTTTTCCACTAATACAGAAATTTTTTAGAAATGTTTTAAATATAAAATATGCATGAATATTACCATTTGACCTATCAATTTTTTAGTTCTCTAACAATCATTTAATTATTGTCATTTAATTTTGCAGGCATACTTTCTTTAAATATTATTTTCAGTACTTTGCCTTGATTGGGACTGACATACTTTATCTTTTCTTCAACATCAGGTTACAGTCACTACTCTATCAGTTGTTATATTTACACATACTGCCAGACCAACAGATATTTGTATAACGTCAATAAACAAAAAAGGTCTGGGGCTCTATTCTGGGAACAATTTGTATTTGCGGACTATGTTTAAATCTCAACATGTGTCTGCACATATATGTTATTTATTTAGTATAGCCTGCCAGACTGTTTGTCCTAGCAGCTTATTTTACATTAATATATACATTTAACTGACAACCTAAATTGAAATTGTGACCCAGTAACATAATTCTTTAAATCCTAAAGCAAAACCAGCTTATGCAAATACATAATATATTGCAACGGTTCTCACCGTGGAACTGTCAGTTATATTCTCCCATGGAGGTGACTCATTGCTCATGATCTGACACCTGCAGAAATAGGAGCATGGGAAGTGTTAGAACAGAGGTGGTGAGTGAGAGGAAAAAATGAAAAGAATTATAAAACTGTGATTCTGAAATAGAAGGAAGACATCGGTACTGGGATAACCCCAGAAAAACTAGCAAAATAATATATGGAATTACCCTGTTATACTTGTGTCTTGTGAGCAAAGTCTAGTGTCTCATTTTAGTATAATATTATAAATATTATGAAAAAATAACTATAACATTTACATATATGATGATACTGGATTTTCTATGTTTTTTGGTGAGATAACTGACAACAGATTCCAGATTGGACCATACATCAGCACTCTCTACATGTAAATAATCACACAATACACAGTTTACAATTCTGTCAGGTCAGCATTCATATCAGTGTTATGTCTGGATGGTACCTATGCAAAGCTCACATACCAACTAGACGATTTACAAGGCAGGAAAATATAGAAATAGGACACACATCACCTACACAAAAAAAAACAACCAGCTGGTAGAATCCCGATGCCCCACCTATGTTGTCTTCATCTTCGCTACATCGTGCCAATAAAACAAGGTAACGCCAAACATATTACATGACAATATCTAAGTATGGCCTTGGCCAATTGTAGCCCCTCGGTAATGCCCAAATGATGCTTAACAAGCGCTCACATGGTACCGAGGCACTGCATGTAACACACGGATGTTATGCCCAAATAAAACACGACCAGTATAGCTAAAAAAGCTGATAGGTGTTGGATGGTGACCAGGTGACCAATATGCTGCACCCAAAAGGTACCCAGGGAGTGCCCATTTGATGCTTGTACAATTTCTAAATGATACTAATTGAATACTATAATAATAGACGGACATCACCCACCTCTATCCTTCCGGACCAACACCAGACCCTGCTACTCCCACCTGGCGTGGTCTGCTGCCCGATGCTCAACACCGGGTCTTGCTTCGTGCTGCGGCTCAGTCACCAGCCTCAGGATTTATGAATGAAGCCCGGAGAAGAAGCCCCGCCCACAATGCACACGTGACTGACAGGCTGCAAGGCTAGGGAGGGCACGGGGAGTGGGTAGACAGAAAAGGGGATTCACCATGTATCCTAATTACAGGAGGGTAGTCATACGTGGATATGCTAGCTGTGCTTGACAGTGCTCATGGGAATGCTAATGAATGACATAATATACTGTCAGTTTATTACTGCCAATATATGACTGGTCTATTATATCTATCTATCTATCTATCTATCTATCTATCTATCTATCTATCTATCTATCCATCTATCGCAATACTTAGACAAAACTTAAAAAAAACCTTATCCGCACAAAGAAAATGAACCACAATGCAGTTAACACCATTGATACTGGATGCACGACTGCTTACAGGGGCACCGTGTAACAGTGAGAAGACGTTACATGAGAGTGGGAGTAGGTTGACTCAGGGGACACTGTGTGAGTCATAGCTGTATATGATTATTTATAGGCTGTGGCAAATAGGGAGAAAATTAAAGGATATCAGGGGACAGATATGAGTGGGAGAAAAATGATCGAAAAAATGATAGAGTGTGCTAATAAAAAGGAGACAGTGGCGTATAAAGAGGCACAAAACGATGAATTAATAGCATCTGTAGGATTAAAGAATAAGGCTGGCCATACACTACACATTATCAGAACCCAGCGGGAGGTACCCAGATAAACTGGACGATTTTCCCC
>WWET01005584.1:10320-22100 GCA_011038615.1 Limnodynastes dumerilii | reverse complement strand
CTCCCCCCTCATTTACTTACCTCCCCCTGCCCACCAGGAGTAACGTGAGCGTAGGGACGCTGGAGGACGTCCCCTCCAGCGTCCCTACGGCGCTACTATGGACGCCGGGCAACATCTGCCCGGCGCATGCGCATTAGAGCTACGGCCACCGTACTAGCGACGGCGGCCGTAGCTCTGGATCAGGCCCATAGTCACCAGAAAGGGCACTAAAATTTTGAACGCAGTTCATATTGTTGATCAATTTGCTAACTATTATTCTCAACTTTATAATCTTCATTTTTATGAGAATCATTCAGTCCACTTTGTCTTCTGTTGCTTCCTTCCTTCACGGTATATCTCTTCCTCTGATTTTTAAGGAAGATTTCCAGCTTATGAACACCACATTTATGGTAGATGAAGTCTCAGCAGTTATAATGGCCCAACATACAGGGACTGCTCCTGGATGAGATGGTTTTAACTAATTTTATATCCAATTTATGACCACCCTATCACCTATTCTGACCAATGTTTAATTTTATTTCTGAGTGAGGGTCATTCCCAGAGATCTAAAGTTATTACTACTCTTAAATTCTTAACCCCCTTGGTTTGCAAAAGTATTAACCAATAGCATTGTTAAACTAAGACTTAAAATTTTTTACTAAACATCTTTGACTTTTGCTACAAAACCTTGGGTCATATCCATACCCCTGCAAGCGTTATGTGCATGCTAAAGTCCATAAGTATGATCCCCCCTTCACTCCCTGCTATCGGTAGTAAATCTGGACACTTACGTGTCCAGTATCCTACCATAAGTATTACGACTAGGTCTGCGGCCATACGGTCGTGATGGGGCTTCCGCATAGCCTTCATATAAATGGCAATCTCCACCTATATGGCGGTGATAGAGCCATCGTAAGAGAAGGGTCTGCTAAGAGAACATCTGCTATGCGCACTCGCAGATGTTCCCTGTCAGTGAATTTATGCAATTGGCGTCAGTAAATTCACTGTCGGACATAGGTCTGGATCTACCCCCTCATCCATCCCAATCAAGTAGGAATTATCCCAAATAAACAGGTGTCTGATACAGCTATACGAGTTCTAGATATAGTTGTTCTGTTATCCTCCACAGGTAGTCTGGGGTTTTTCCTCTCTCTCTGTTTGGATGCGAAAAAAGCCTTCAATCACCTTCACTGGGACTACACGAAGGAGGTTCTGTTACGAGGCTGCTCCCAGGGCTAACACAATACTCAACTGTTGACAATTTGAACTGTTGACATTTTGACCCAGATTTACTAACTAGGCTGTGGGTTTGGTAAAGTGATTACCTATAGCAACCAATCAGATTCTAGCTCTCACTTTCCTATTACATACTAGAGAATGTCAGATAGAATCTGATTGCACCTGTTTGCATTTACCTATAAATTGATTGAGCAACTTCCATTTTGTGTTTGTACTGTTTGGGAGCTTGCCTGGGAGCAGCAGCTGAGAGGGGGTGTTGTTCCACAGCAGCTATTTTGGAGACTTTAAGGAGCGTCTCATAAGGTAAGTTGGCTCTCAATTTAAAAACATATATATATGACCAAACATTGGGACTCTCATTGTTAGAGTTAGGACTACCATATGCAGAAAGGCCTTTGACGGTGGCTGGTGGCTTATCATATATTTGCGCAAATATGTGTAACGGACATATCATATTTTACAGATAGAATGGTATAGTCTGTTACTGGTTTATGGCAGTGTTTGGGACTATTTTTCCCTTTGTTTCTATGGCAAGCAGATTAACCCCTGCCTTTCATGTACCTATTTGCTTTTACCTATAAATTGATTTTGCAACTTCCATTTTGTGTTAGAATCTGATTGGTTTCTATGGGCAACATCTCCATTTTTCCACAACTTAGTAAATCTGGCTTTTTGACTGTTGACATAACAATTGGCTGTTACAGGACTGGTCCAAAGGCATGGAGTCTAATTAGGGCCTGGTCTTCACTAGGGTCTCTAATGGTGGGGATAGCAGATCGTGACCCCTGGAAGGCAGCCCCAGACAATGATGCACGAACTAACAGGAAAATATTATTTATTACAAACAACACACAGGAAATGAAGACTAGTAAGCTGGGTACAAATGAGATCCACAAATATAAAGTACTCACCTATCCTCTGAAGAAATCTTATAGATGAAACGAGTAGAGTTCAACTTACCTTTGTACCACGGACTTCAACTATTGGCAGTCTTCACCACGTTGTTAGATTTGTTGGGTGCTGCACCGTTCCGGACCACTGCAGTCACACCAGGAGGAGAGCCGGAGCTTGAGCCGATAATTATTCCAGCCATCTACGCAGAGAGACCGAATTCGCCTTGGAGGGAGAGACGCGGTGTTGTCCCGGGAGGAAAAGTATCGCAGCTCTATCCCTCATTGGAAACTGTACCATCTGAGAGCCTCTATTGCTGTATTTACACTGCAAGATGTCTATTAAGCACTATATGTGCATGTATTAACGGCATTTAACATCGGAGCTCGGACCATATACATACTAAGAAAAGCTCCCTCCTATATTTTCATAACATAGTGGACCTTAGATTCCTTTTCATAGCTACACAGTGGGACTTGTTGATACAGCCTAACAACCATATATATTTCTGTTCCGTGCATATTAGGACGGCCTTTCTACCACGGCATCAAATAAAGGGACTTGGCTATTCAAATACCTAACTATCATTGATTGGAGATTGAGAGTGAATTGTCTCTGTCACTACCATCAAGATATATTGCTACCCCTCTCGTGCACGAGTTATCACAAGGATCTCCACTGCTATCTTCTTTATAAGTGGACCTACTATATCCACTATTGCCATAGTTGTGGTCAGGGTGTTTTTATACATTCTGGTCCAATTTAATTATTTTATTGTAATGGTCTTATGTTGTTTTTAATTTTTGTCTGGTACCAGACTGTCAATTACAATAAATTGTTTGGTTTTAAGAAGGCTTGATGAGATAAATTTTTAGCAATATATTTTTCATATGTATATATATATATATATTCTTTATTGATATTTTTTATTGTTGTTTCTTCTGCATCATCACAGCGCTGGTAGTTTTTTCTCTATTTTTTGTTTTGTATTAGGGATCCACTATCCCTTATACCAGCTGCGTCTGGTGGATAAATTACATTTGGAGTGGCTATTAAGATTTACTGAGCGCCTAGATTGGTTTCTTTTTGTCGTTTTTAAAGTAGGCCTTTGACGGTGGCTGGTGGCTTATCATATATTTGCACAAATATGTGTAACGGACATATCATATTTTACAGATAGAATGGTATAGTCTGTTACTGATTTATGGCAGTGTTTGGGACTATTTTTCCCTTTGTTTCTGTGGCAAGCAGATTAACCCCTGCCTTTCATGTACCTATTTGCTTTTACCTATAAATTGATTGAGCAACTTCCATTTTGTGTTAGAATCTGATTGGTTTTTATGGGCAACATCTCCATTTTTCAAAACCCACAACTTAGTAAAACTGGCCCTTTGACTGTTGACATAACAATTGGCTGTTACAGGACTGCTCCAAGGGCATGGAGTCTAATTAGGGCCTGGTCTTCACTAGGGTCTCTAATGGTGGGGATAGCAGATCATGACCCCTGGAAGGCAGCCCCAGACAATGATACACGGAGTAACAGGAAAAGATTATTTATTACAAACAACACACAGGACATGAAGACTTGTAAGCTGGGTACAAATGAGATCCACAAATATAAACACCAAACTAAACAAGATGCACAGAAGGCTATAACACAGACAATCCAGATATAAACAGAATAAGCACAATACATTACGCTAATGGCTAACAGAGACAAGTAGAATGCAAATATACAAGGAACGGCAAACAGAGAATACTGAAGAACAAGACAAGGATAAATAATAGTGCAAATCAACAAAGGAAACTGAGTTTCTATTTCTCTGTATTTCATGTATTCAAACACAGGTAATGCCAAATACCAATACACAAGGTCAGCAGGTAACATAAGTACATGGAGGAAAGAGCTGGAGATCAGGAGCACACATGCATCAGGAACAAAGGATAATAAAAAAATGACCAGCAATCTGCTCAGGGAGAGGAACTCTTATTTAAGCGGACTGTCCAGGTGCTGAAATAATTAATGAGGTCCTACAGCAGCTCTTAGGGGCAGGTCAAGATAATGTCCATGAGACACACAATAGTCCAAAATTACCCTTAGTCAGGAGTGAGACAGGATATAACATCTCCATACCGTGTAACAGGGTCCTCTCAGATTCAGGTTATAGGGTCCTGTCTTACATTCTGTTAGCTTAATATACTGTTCCCATTGCTCGCATATTCTGCAATGGTTTCCTCTCTAATACCTTTCATATTACCAATATCACCTTTATATTTGCTGTGTCTATGAAACCAGATTTGTATCTTACAACCCTGCACTATATTTTAAAGGAGTTTAGCAAAACCTATTTATATAAGCAAAATACTTTCAAGACAGAAGCTTTCCTGATAAATATCCCTTCTCTCCTCCTTAATGAACTTCACTCTTCCCTTATGTTTAGAAAACTGAAGCTTTATCATACCTGGAACCCAGGTCCCAGCTGACATATCCCAGATCTTTGAGGTCAGCTATGATGGGATTTAAAATGACTATTCTCCCTAAAAAAATGTATGCTTTCATACTATCCACTATTTGCTCCCCTTTAAATGTATCAATTAATTGTGTATCCTAATAAAGGCCTATGTCTGGCATAGGAGAATCCCTCCAATGGCATGTACACATATGTTGAGAGCTAGACAATGTTAAGAAATAGCTCTTCCTGACTTAGCCCGCTATTAAGAATCCTGCACATATCCAAGACTGGGGCCTTCAACTTGGCATGAGTAGATTTAGAAATTTCTATCCTATCTTTGCAGATTTCCTTTGGACCCTCCTGCCCCTAAGGACAGTAAGTATGTACCTCATGTTAAGTATTTCCCAATTGCTTCAGTTCTGGGACAGGAGCATAGTAGCTAATCGCAGAATTCTCTCCAACAAATTCTCCAAGGTTTAGTACCCCATAGTTTTGCTAAGATACAGGTGGGATTTTCCCTTGCACCCACAGAACAGTTTAAATACCCCCCCAATTAACGCACTTGTGCGACCACATTCGAGGCCATGGAGCTCCTATAACCTTCTCCCCTATCCTGTTTATTATCCTCCTCTAGTAATGGTGCTATTTCATTTTGGCATCAAAATATTCTAAAGACCCTGTAACTGAGCTACTATCTCTCAAAAAATTCATATCTCGGTTTGTGTCGAACTCAAAACGCCCCTGCGTTAGACTCTCTAAAGAGGGGGCAGAGGATTACCTGATGTGCAGCTATATTGTTACGCAGCACAACATAGCCAAGTGGTTGCGTCTCCCTCCCTCTTGTATCTCTCTTGGGCAGATCTTAGGGCAGCCTATCTGTATATAAGAGGGTTGTCATATATGTGGGGCCTCCCCAAATCAAGAGCACTTGCACTAGCAGAGAGATTAACATCCACAAAGCATTCATTTGATATATGGGAGAGATGAAAAACATATGTCAATATTTCCTCTTCTCCCATATATATCATGCCGTTGTGGGATAACCCAGAGTTTCCAGCAGGCTCTTCTCGGGCCTTCTCACATAAATTTCTCAGCAAAGGTGTATGTTTTACAAAGCATTTGATAAGAAGACGTAAGTTCCTCTCGTTAGATAAACTTAAGACCACATACCCAGACCTCTCTCCCAGTTTCCTAGAATACATGCAACGGCACCATTTTCTAGCCTCACGTAGGGCTGGATCCAGACTTAAGAAGGAGCTTAAAATTAAGAGAGAAAAGTTACTCCTGGGCAAAACCATGTTGATTTCATGGGAAGTCAAGTTAATTGTATTCTTTGCATGCAGGGATATACCTCTGAATTGCTTACTGCACACAGATTATTTCATTATTCATTATTATCATTATTTCCAGTGACTTGAAGGTAGCCAATCAATGTAACAAAGCAATGAGAAAGGCAAGTCAGATGCTTGGTTGCATAGAGAGAGGAATTAGTAGCAGAAAGAGAGAAGTAGTGATGCCCCTTTATAAATCATTGGTACGCCCTCACCTAGAATACTGTGTTCAGTTCTGGAGGCCATATCTCCAGAAAGACATAAATACATTAGAGACTGCAAAGAAGAGCAACTAAAATGGTCCATGGCCTGTGTAACAAGTCATACCAAGAAAGGCTGCTAGAGGAACTAAACATGTATAGCTTGGAGCAGAGAAGGGAGAGGGGGGACATGATAGCAGCTTTCAAATACATCAAGGATTGTGACCGGCTAGGGGACGGTACCATTTTTCAAAAGAAAAGGTGTAATAGAACACGAGGGCATGAATATAAACTGGAGGGTGGTAGATTCAAAGGAAATGTGTGGAAAAATTACTTCACTGAAAGGGTGATAGATAAGTGGAATATTCTCCCATCTGAGGTGGTTGAGGCCAATACAGTAGAACAATTTAAACATGCTTGGGATAAATATAAGGGTATCCTAAATTGTAAACCAAATTGAGGGTAAATAGGGTCTAGGGTCAGTAAAGTTTTCAATAAACAAATGGGCAGACTAGATGGGCCATGTGGCTCTTATCTGCCATCACTTTCACTTTCTATGTAGATACTGACCAGTTTTACTATCACACTGTTATTTAGACTTGGGATAGGAAACATCACCTTTCAACTCTAATAATGTTTGCAACAGATGAAATATGACTCACCTGCAATCAACATGGTTTAGCCCATGAGTAACTTTCCTCTCTTAGGGCCTGATCCAGACCTACGCTCATGAAACGATCATGTGTGTAGCGTATTTATGCCAGCGTACCTCTGATGCATTCCCCTTGGCACTCACCTTGGTTGTACTTAGTTTTACCTTCTTACACCAAGCAAACCCTACCCTAACTTTTCTGATCATAAACGCGGGTGGTCGTAAGCTCCTTACGTAGTTACGATACTCACCCCGCCCTCTGTGTGTATTTACAGATTTCGTATGGCAGGCACGCCCCCTCGAGCTGGTATGCTCAAGGCCCATATGCTCAGAATTTCGGAGCGTAACATGAGCGTAACATCTGCCCCGCGCATGCGCAGTAACTACAAATGGCCGTTTTTACACTTACGCCCATCGTAAAAACGTACACGAGCGTAGGTCTGGATCAGGCCCTTAATTTCAAGCTCCTTCTTAAGCAAACAGAATATTCCCCCTTTGAAAACCCATGCCTAAATGCTCCAATAAGCAAGGGTTTAATCTCCTCACTGTATAGAATATTATTAGAATCTTCATTGGACAGGCATGAGCGAGAATGGGAGAGAGACCTGGGACCCCCCCCCCCCTAGATGAGGAATACTGGGAAACTATTAGAGAAGCGATATCTACCTGCTCAATCTCTACACAAAGTAAGGAAAATGTCTTTAAATTGTATTAGAGGTGGTATCACACTCCTGATAAGCTAGTCACAATGTACCCAGATGTTTCTCCCGGATGCTGGCGGGGCTGCGAACGGAGAGGCACCTTCCTCCATATTTGGTGGTCTTGTCCTAAGATTTCGCTTTTTAGAGAGCAGGTGGTGGCTCTATTGTCATCCTTGCTGTCCATCACAATTGTAAAAGACCCTTGGGTATTCGTGCTATGCCACCCTGTAAAGGACTTAGATCGTCCTTCCCAAAAGTTAACTGCTGGATGTCTCATAGCCAAATTTTGGAAAAAGACTGAACCACCTCCTTTATTTGCTCTTTTCTCTTCAATATGGCACATAGCCCACATGGAACGTATCACGCACTATCTCTGAGATAAAGGGGGTGATTCAGAGATGCGATTGCGAAGAGATCGCAAATATACGCACCTTAGGTAAGATCTTACCAGGTTACAGCCCACTGCATAAACAGTCACTCCCCTTGCAAACAGCGGCGGATCTTAAAGTTAGACCATCATTGACTAACCCTAACTCTGCGCTGTCATTTGAGATCTTAAGTGAAGTAGTAGCGTTTATTTGCGATCCTAAGTGTCTGCCCGCGCCCACTTTCCCTCATCTCCCTGCCTCCCCCCGCCCATTTTCATGCAAATCCTTCAGATTTTAAACTTTCGCGCACTTAAGATCTTAAGTGCTTGCGACCGATTCAAAGTTACGCTCTTAGCGAATTTACGCTCCTAACCTCTACGTAGACGGCGTTGCACTATTACTACGCATGCGCAGTTATGCAAATTTTCTAAGATCCTAAATAAACGCTCCTAAGTTGCGTGAAAATCGTATCTCTGAATCAGCCCCAAAGAGAATACATTTACACTTATTTGGTGTAAATTGTGATAAGGAAGCACATCACATGGATGAGATGAAGTAAAGTTCTTTATTTTGTAGCAGGTAATCAGCATCACCATCAGCAAGTTGGTTACAACAGTGCAGCATGTAAGTGTCACAGCATAGTTCACAGACAGTTCACAGACTCTTCAAGTGCTCCAGAGGTCCCTATGCTAACCCAACCCCCGGCCTATCACTTTGGCAGCTATTCCGTCATCAAGAGCATTGACCCTCTGTCTTTGAAACACTTATATCAGAAGAGCACAGGTGCTGCTGATTAGCCCAACTCTGATCACACCCAGGTTCTCTGTTGTTGCTCTAAAAAGGGTTAGAGGGGCTAATTCAGAGCTGTACTTACATATTTTTTTAGGTGTACGTGTAGACCTGAGCAATACCATGTTGAATTACTAGGGGAGGCAATTTTAAATTGTGAAGCCAGAATTAGAATTAATAGGTGAAGTTTTTTTTAGCTAAACTCTATTTTATAGATTAAACACAGAGCTATGAAGTATGTGAGATCTATGTGCAAATGTAAATAATGATCCCTGTATGCAAAAGATATTAAATTACTTAGCACCCCTTACTTTGAAAAATGGTTCAGCCGAGCTGTACACATGTACCTTTTATGCCCTTACTCCCAAACTCTGAATCAGCCCCTCTATCTTTCTTACATACATTTGCAAATATATGATAAGCCATTAGCCATGTAAACACATATCGGTCACAATTTTGTGTCCTTCACAGTGGCACAGATGTATTTGTCATAATCAACCAGGGGTGGGGCAAGAATTGCTGTTCTGGGACCCAGAAATCCTCTTGATGGCCTAGGTGCCACACAACTCTCCTGCTGGGACCTATAATCCAAGCGGAAGAGGGAGTCATTCAGTGATCTGACGGACTCAACTTAGAGCAGTGGTCGGGGAACTGGGGTAAATTACCACAAATGGGGTAAAAATGAAATCTCTGAGGGTAATGGGCAGTCACGCTGCCGAAAACAGAGGATTGAAGAATGAAGGACATATAAAAGGTAAATAAAGTAGCAGGGGGGCAGCAGATGAAGGGGAACAATATGTTATGAAGGGGCAGAGTATGTGATGAAGGGGCACAGTATGTGAAGAAGGGGCAGCAGATGAAGGGGCACAGTATGTGATGAAGGGGCAGCAGATAAAGGGACACAGTATGTGATGAAGGGCAGCAGATGAAGTGACACAGTATGTGGAGAAGGGGCAGCAGATGAAGGGGCAGAGTATGTGATGAAGGGGCATCAGACTGTCACTATATCATCTTGAAATACTGACACTAATAGTTGCCTGGACGTCACATTATCAATGGCTATACCACACACAATAAAATTTTGAACTCAAATAATTAATATATACGATTTCCTTCCTTTCAAATCAAGGGGGTAACATAGGCATATCTAAATATATTTTGGGGTAAAAGGTAAAAAAAAGATATATATATATATATATATATATATATATATATATATATATATATATATATATATATATATATATATATATATATATATATATATATATATATATATATATATATATATATATATATATATATATATATATATATATATATATATATATATATATATATATATATATATATATATATATGGGTAAAAGAAAAAAAAAAGATATATATATATATATATATATATATATATATATATATAATGTCAAAGGCCCGTCAAAATGACAAGAAATAGTATTTCCCATCAAGTGTCCCCAGTCTCCCCAGTGTTCCCAGATCCCTGTATCCCGCATCATGTGTCGCCAAACCCCCCCAGTATCCCCATCATGTCTTTCCAACTCCCAATATCCCACATTATGTCTCTCCAGCCTCCCAGTATCCCCCATCAAGTCTCTCCAGCTCAGAGTGTCCCCCTCAGAGTGTCTCTAACACCCCAGTATTCTCCATCATGTCTCTGCAGCTCTCTGTATTCCCCATCATGTCTCTCCAGTATCCCTCATCATGCCTCTCCAGCCTCTCAGTATCCTACATCACGTCTCTCTAGACCTCCAGTGTCCACTATCATGTCTCTACAGCCCATCAGTATCCCTCATCATGTGTCTCTAGCCCTCAAGTATCCTCTTTCATGTACCTCCAGCCCCCCAGTATTCCCCACAATGGCCCTGATCCAGACCTACGCTCGCATGCGAACGTACGCTGATCGTAAGCGAAAAAACGGAAGAAAAAATGCACTGCGCATGTGCATAGTGACAACTTCCGGTCTTACCAAAGACCTTTTCGTAGCGGCGATTCTGGTGTCCGTATTGCGTTTTCCCGACGACGGGGCGTGTTTATAGTACGAAGTTAGTACGGACCCTGGAGTTAAGGAATGTAGGCGGGGGAAGCCATTTAAATTGTACAGTATGGGCGTGCTTAGGCCGCTACGAACAGCACGTTGCTACAAAAATACGTACGAACACATGGAAAAGTTAGGGTAGGGTTCAGCGGGCGCAACGAAAGGAAGGTAAGGGGAGTGTCATGGGAGTGAAAGTTTTTACGCTGCAGCGGTAATACGCTCCGCTCTCAAGCGTAGGTTTGGATCAGGCCCAATGTCTCTACAGCCCCCCAGTATCCCCATCATGTGTCTCCAGCCCCCCCAGTATTCCCCATAACGTGCTCGAGCCCCCCAAAAGCCCCCATCATGTGCCTCCAGCCTCCCCAGTATTCCCTACCATGCGTCTCCAGCCCCTCAGTATCCCCCATCATGTGCCTCCAGCCCTCCAGACTCTTCAGTATCCCCCATCATGTCCTCCCTACAGCCCCCAATATTCCAAAGATAGCGGTGGCAGGTCCCTCCTCCACTACCTAGCACCATACTGTCCCAGGAGGTAAGTAGTGAAGGAGGGACCCACTGCCGCCATCTCTACATACAGCATCTTACCTCTGTATTCTGCAACTTCTATACATATTGGAGTGTCCTGCCGCCGCCATCTTGAATGTGGCAGGAAGGTGCTGAATACAGAGATAAGGTCCTGAATGTGGCGATGGCAGCAGCGGGTCCATTCTAGCTGGATGTTGCTAGGTAGTGGAGGAGGGAGCCACTGCAGCCATCTCCATGTTCTAACACCTTACTGCCACATGCAAGATGGCGGCAGCAGGTCCCTCTGATTCATAGAAAGGACCCATCGCCGCCATCTTGGATGTGGCAGGAAGTTGTGGAATGCAGAGGTAAGGTGCTAAATGTAATGGCGGCGGTACCGGGATCTCCCTGCCCCCACCGCTATTATAGGTAAGCATAAAAAGAGAATTTTTTTTATTCTACTCCTGACCACTGGGACATGCACAGTAGCGTCACGTGTGGAAGCTACTGCGCATGCGTATAATGCTGAGGAGTAGAATGGCTTTAATATATACATAGATTCATTTAAACAGTGCCTCTGTAAGCAAATTAACCAATGACTGTACTATATATATATATAT
>WWET01005583.1:71906-86315 GCA_011038615.1 Limnodynastes dumerilii | reverse complement strand
GCCCCGATGACAGGCTCCTTCCTCTTCTTCAGCGCCTCTTCTAATGACCATTCGGACACTAGATGGCACCTTTTTATAGAAATGATGACATCATAAACACTAGAGCGCTCACTAGAGCCCACTAATGTAAATGACGTCACAATTTCTATAAAAGGGTGCCTCTAGTCACCGAATGGTCATTAGTAGCGGCACTGGAGAAGAGGACGGAGCCTGTCATCGGGGCAAGTGCCAGAAGAGGCCGAAGAGCAAAAGGAAGGACCAAAACATCATCTTCAAGCAAGTGGACAAGATTCTTCAAGCAACTGGAGAAGAATAACTGCAAAGAAAGACGAAACTACAAGCAACTCATCCCGAGAATAGTGACAGCTAAACGATGAGTCTGAAATATTTGTATTTACTTTACTTTAACACACATTAGTTTAAAAGACATTTATTACAAAACAGGGTGGGCACCTGGGGGAGGGGGCAATATAATGCATTGTAAATGTTTATTTAAGGAACACATGTATGTTAATGTGCTACTGTATGTTTTTTGGACACTGTTTTTTTTTTGCACCGGATACAGCGCAGCATGCTTAGAAGGCAATGCTGGGCCTTGTAGTTCTATCAGCAAAGCCATGCTAAGCATTCCAAACATGCTGCGCTTGCATTTTGGAAAGAGGAAAACATATGTCAAATATATTGACGTGTTTTTCTGGTACAGTTGACTTTGCCTTTCAGCGCTTTGCCGACGAACTAAAGGCGATTTAGTTAAATCGCGTTTAGTGAATACAGCGAATAGTTTTTTTTCTATGGCAAACATCTGGATGATTTTTGTCCAGCGATGTTTGTTCGGTCAATTTTGCAAATGGCTAAAGTCCCGGGAGTTTTTTTTTTTTTTGCAAAATGGACTTTAGTAAATATACCCCTTAGTGTCAGGGCCGTATCTAGGGTGGTGCGATATATATATGTACATACACACATAGCCGCACACACTCATATATACATACATACTTTACATACAAACACACACATCCACATACACACATAGATCAACACACATACATCTACAAACATACGTGCATACACACACACATATAGACTCACATACACACCTACATACATACATGCTTATATACACATAAACACACAGGAGAGGGTGAGCGCAGTGACACTGGAGCGCGAGGAGAGGGTGAGCGCAGTGACACTGGAGCGCGAGGAGAGGGTGAGCGCAGTGACACTGGAGCGCGAGGAGAGGGTGAGCGCAGTGACACTGGAGCGCGAGGAGAGGGTGAGCGCAGTGACACTGGAGCGCGAGGAGAGGGTGAGCGCAGTGACACTGGAGCGCGAGGAGAGGGTGAGCGCAGTGACACTGGAGCGCGAGGAGAGGGTGAGCGCAGTGACACTGGAGCGCGAGGAGAGGGTGAGCGCAGTGACACTGGAGCGCGAGGAGAGGGTGAGCGCAGTGACACTGGAGCGCGAGGAGAGGGTGAGCGCAGTGACACTGGAGCGCGAGGAGAGGGTGAGCGCAGTGACACTGGAGCGCGAGGAGAGGGTGAGCGCAGTGACACTGGAGCGCGAGGAGAGGGTGAGCGCAGTGACACTGGAGCGCGAGGAGAGGGTGAGCGCAGTGACACTGGAGCGCGAGGAGAGGGTGAGCGCAGTGACACTGGAGCGCGAGGAGAGGGTGAGCGCAGTGACACTGGAGCGCGAGGAGAGGGTGAGCGCAGTGACACTGGAGCGCGAGGAGAGGGTGAGCGCAGTGACACTGGAGCGCTCCATGTATGTGTATATACATACACATAGCCGCACACACTCATATATACATACATACTTTACATACATACACACACATCCACATACATACATCAACACACATGCACACACACACATACATCTACAAACATACGTGCATACACACACACATATACACTCACATACACACCAACATACATACATGCTTATATACAAATAAATACACACACACATATATACATACTGTGCATACATACACACACATATACACACATCCACATACACGCAAACACCATACATCAACACACATGTACACACACACATACATCTACAAACATACGTGCATACACACACACATATAGACTCACATACACACCTACATACATGCTTATATACTCATATATACATACATACTTTACATACATACATCAACACACATGCACACACACACATATATACACACAGATAGCCGCACACACTCATATATACATACATACTTTACATACATATACACACATCCACATACACACACACATACATATACATACATACATACGTGCATGCACACACTTACATACATATTCCCTGTAGGGGAATTCCTTATCTCCCTGCACAGCCATCATCCCATTATAGATACTGCTGATATGTCCATGCAAACAACACTAATTGAGGTTTTCCTTTGTATGCTACAATATACACCATACAGGCATTGTGCAAAGCCATCAAACGCGTTATCAGAAAACTGCTGAATAAATCAAGCAAAACAACATCATTTTTTCTCTCTATGGAAGAGACTTGCAGCCAGACCCACAGGCGACAGCGCAGTTACTTAAATAAGACCGACTTACACTGAGCTCCCAATAGTCTACAGCTTTACCATTGAACATTTGGTTTATTTAGCAGCAGCCCTCTTGCAAGAGGCGTTGGACTGTGTACCATACATTTGCAAGAATACATTTACATTCCACACCCCTCTCCAGCACTCAGATCTCCAACTACTGTACTCAACTTTATATTCATAAGATGTACATCACACAGAAAATGCAATTACATTGTTGTTATACTTTTATACATTATTGATTTTTCTCTCCTTCGTGGAGAAGACAATATGACAGGTGGATTATGCTCACTGTCTAAAAAATGTCTAAATTGCCATTCATTGTAAGTCTAATGAGGTATCTATATTTATCCTATTACACGTAAAGGCCTATATACCGAGACATTGTACATTCAAAATCATGCAAATCAATTCGGGGATCAATGAAGACCTTTCATTCTGTTCAAAAATGTGCTTTACTGAAGGAACTATTTTGCATGTACCCAAATTCTAGGTTATAGTTCTGTTACCCGGCTCCAGAGTTTGAAATAAAGAGGAAATCAGGTGGAAAGTTACACCTGGAGAAAGCCATGTTGAATTGTAGGGGAGGAAAATTCCATCTGTTGCAAACAGTATTAGAGTTGAGAGGTGATGTTTCCTATCCCAAGTCTAAATAACAGTGTGATAGTAACGCTGGTCAGTATCTGTGTAATAATATAATAGTATTAGACACGAGAGGTGATAAATAACAGTGTGATAGTAACACTGGTCAGTATCTGTGTAATAATATAATAATATAATAGTATTAGAGATGAGAGGTGATAAATAACAGTGTGATAGTAACGCTGGTCAGTATCTGCGTGCAATAAGAAAAAGAAAATATTCCCCAGGCGTCGGGAAAAAACGTACGCATCGCAATGTAGCATTGGTCGAATGCGTTAAGTAGGTTGTGTACACTGCGTTCAGGCAGCTGACTTACGCATGTGGAATACGTATGTCAAGAGTCAGCATTATCTCTGGAACCCGTCCTTTGGCCATAGTAAGAGCATTCCATTTATCTGATTTTTATCATTGACTATACTAATTCAATGCCAATGATCTGATTGGCGGTTGGGAATATTCCATTTATTTAATTGGCTATGCTATGAAAGTTTCAATGATATGATTGGCCAGGTCAAGAATAATGGTGATGCTGTCAACATTTTAATGATCTAATTGGCTACAAATTTCTTTCTCTCTCCAGCTGTAATTACATTTTTTCTGCCTACCTAATAAATGTCAATTCCTTTTTCATATTTTTTGGAGGTGCGGAGGGGATAACACAATGAAATAATTAGAATGATAAAAAGTGTGAGACTGTACTATACGATTATGTACATCAAATAAGTTACTCTAAATTATTATAGTTAATTAATCTGGGATTGGTACAAACTGGAGCATGGTTTAGTGATTCCCCTGTCTCTCAATGTTCTGCATCAGCAATAATTCAGCTGTCAATATGTTCTACAGTTTATTGCCCACATTGTATATAAACATAAGGAGAGGAAAGAGATGTCAGATCGGCTCCTATCTTACCTCACGGTTATCAGCCACAATAACGAGTTCCACATACTTGGTCATCTTCAAAGTGTCTCTTTTGTGCTGTTAAAAGAGATGATATATAAGTTTAGTACGAGTGTTATAAGCTCCCGCAGTTCACTTAAAGATGAGGTCCTGGCTCTTCAAGTTCATGGGCATGATCCAGAGGCAAACAATATAGGAAAATCGGTACATTTACCGTAAACTCTGTGGATACGTTGGAAAAAAGTGGCGGGCTGCGCAAGACATGAAAGCTCACACAACGTTGAATTGCAAACAATTATGGCACATAGAGTAAGGGCTCACAGCAGCTACATGCTGTTGTTAAGGGGTATAAAGTCGGCAGCCATTTTCTCCAGCATCGCTCTTCTTTTTCTTTTCTCCTCGTTCCATTGTTTAGGCAATTGTTTACCATGTTTATCTCTTTCAGCCGGGATCTGGCAGTAGCGGTCGGGAACAGCATGATTATTTAGCCCTTGGGGAAGGGGTTTTTTCTTGGTAGGGATAGGTACACCCCTCGATTATTATAGAAGGTCAAGCCAAGTGGCGGGGTTCCTTTCTGCCACCAGTCACGTGCGCTGTGAAGGGGGTAAGTACCCGGTTTGATCCCTACCTGGGGGATGCCTGTTTTGTTAATTACACCACCTTAGCTGCTGTTCCCCACCTGCTCTCTGCCGCCACCTACCTCAAAATTATAGTCCTTACAATTCTAATCAATAAAATCTATGCCCCCTTTTAAAATCCAGCAATGTGTCCGTGTCTTATTTCGGGTGCTGGTTTATGGGGAGGGGCGGTTGCTGTAGGAAGTTTATAAACATTGATATTTGCTCTTTGCACAGTTTCCAAAGTTAGTGCATCCTCATCGCTGCCTGTGTTGTGACCTGCCGTGTTTACTATTCACTCCTACACCCGGAGATCTCCCCTGAATGAATAATATAAAGTATAAAATGCAGGTCGACCTTTGCTGACAAAACTACTTTGCTGAAGCAAGATGTGTTTCTGAATGACTTTCACCTCTCCTACCTGGAAGCGGGGAGCGTGGTAAGAGCTGGATGCAGAACAGCCCCAGCAATCTGGAAGTAACCTGAGGTGAACTTGGAATATTCACAGGAATCTGTCAGAAGTCTTGGACAATTAGACAAAAGGCCAATATAAGCGGTGAGGCCTGAGAGAGGAGGCTGGCAGCGGGAGGAGACCCGGACCTTCCTCAACTGCCTGATCTACCTTACAAGCTGTGCTCACAAAGGCTGACAGAGAGAAAAGATGCTTTTTACAGCTAATTTACAGTGCAGATAGGAATGTTTGTTTAATAATAGCCATCTTTTTTAGCAATGAATGACAAACTCCAGCCCAAGATCAACAGGTCACCTTACACCCCAGGGCCCCGTATTCACACCTAATAAGCTTCTTAGGTGCGTATATTTAGTAAATGACCTACTAGGCATGTGTAGTAGGTCATTTGTGGAATCTATGTATCAGGTAGGTATGTAGTTGGCTCCGTGCGGTCTTTAAAGACTGCACGGTGTAGAAAGAGGAGGTGTAATGCCGCCACGGGGAGGGATTAGGTAGAAGAGGGAGGGCGAGGGATTTAGATTAGCCAGGGAGGGCGGGGGAGGGGAGGTGTAATGCTGCCTCGGGGAGTGATTAGGTAGAAGTGGGAGGGGGAGGGATTTAGATTGGGCGGGGGGGAGAGGCAATGTGGGTGTGGACATTGCACGGATAGATAAGGTATAGCCCTATGGCACTTGCCATAAGGTACCTACAAACGGGGTGGCAGGAGGGGGCAGAATGGGTGTCAGGGGCGGATCTGTCTGCACCTAACTCACTCTGACGTGTCCCTCCACGCCACTCACAACGCAATGAATGGGGGGGGGGTAGGTGTAATGCCGCCTCGGGGAGTGATTAGGTGGGAGTGGGAGGGATTTAGATTAGCCGGGGAGGCCGGGAGAAGCAATGTCTGTGTGTAGTTTTCTTCTTGAGAAGGAAACTTTGCTCGGTTAGATACGGTAGCCCTTTTACACTCGTAAGCACCATAAAGTACCTAAAAACGGGGGCGCACCTAAGGATCATACTCACAAGTGTGAATCTGGTCCCAAATTCCGCACATAGCGCCTGCGATGGAGGCCACAGCGTGGAATCTGTGATCCAAAATACCGCAACGCAGGAGTGCGGGACAACCCCCTTCTCTGCTACGCGTGGATGCTGGATCCGAGCTTTCCACACAACCTTAAATATTACAACTCTGTGTATGCGGAATGTAGTATTATTATTATTATTATTAACGTCTATTTATAAGGTGTTACACGGAATCCGCAGCGCCGTCATACGCTAAACCCAGTCCTTGCTGTACAATTAAAACGCCAAAGTACGCGCACCATGCATATTTCCTACACACGGTGGGTGTGACCTCCATGCATCAAATCCCTGCCTCAAACCCATTCTGGAGCAATGCCCAAATTTTGGGAGTCTTCTGGACCTTCTGGGAGAGTTGGCAACTATGTCATAGGCCAACTGCACGGAAATTGGGCACAATTTCTAAATTCTAATTCAGGGAGTCAGGGAGATGACCCACTCTTCAGGGAGTCAGGGACATCACTAACTCACTCTTCAGAAAGTCAGGGAGATCACCAACTCTTCAGAAAATCAGGGAGATTACCCAATATTCAGGGAGTCTGGGACATCACCCACTCTTCAGAGAGTCAGGGAGATCACCCAGTCTTCAGGGAGTCAGGGAGATCCCCCACTCTTAAGGGAGTCAGAGAGATCACCCACTCTTCAGGGAGTCAGGGAGATCACCCAGTCTTCAGGAAGTCAGGGAAATTACCTACTCTTCAGGGAGATCACCAGCTCTTCAGGGAGTCTGCCTGATATGTGGATGGCCCTGACCTCCATGCATCAAATCCCTGCCTCAAACCCATTCTGGAGCAATGCCCAAATTTTGGGAGTCTTCTGGACCTTCTGGGAGAGTTGGCAACTATGTCATAGGCCAACTGCACGGAAATTGGGCACAATTTCTAAATTCTAATTCAGGGAGTCAGGGAGATGACCCACTCTTCAGGGAGTCAGGGACATCACTAACTCACTCTTCAGAAAGTCAGGGAGATCACCAACTCTTCAGAAAATCAGGGAGATTACCCAATATTCAGGGAGTCTGGGACATCACCCACTCTTCAGAGAGTCAGGGAGATCACCCAGTCTTCAGGGAGTCAGGGAGATCCCCCACTCTTAAGGGAGTCAGAGAGATCACCCACTCTTCAGGGAGTCAGGGAGATCACCCAGTCTTCAGGAAGTCAGGGAAATTACCTACTCTTCAGGGAGATCACCAGCTCTTCAGGGAGTCTGCCTGATATTCAGGGAGTGTTGTAGGATATATTATATTTAGATAACACATTTATACCCTCCTTTACATCTCCAACACCATTTTTCAGGCCCTTGAGCATGAAACATTTAAAATAAAACTTCTTTAAACAACCACCAAAATCCTTTAACTAAAAGTCATCTCACACCCCCCATAAATGATTTCTGCATCCTCAGATAGACCCAGTTTAATGATTATATGTAGCTCAATATCTCACCTCGAGCTTATCATAATGGGGTAGATCTTGAACAACGTTTGCCGTACGTTTGTTCGCGTAGCGAATTTTCGCGTACGTAAATTCGCTACGCTACCCTTAACAACCCCTAGCTTAAAATATGCATGTCATTGGCCATTAGCATGCTCCGAGCAGGAACACCCCACACAGAACATAAAATCCTCTCTCCCCGGGACAGCAATGTGCCTTCAATTAAAAACCACCCGTCAGTCTTTATGGTAAAACAAGCATTACAGGCTTGTGCAAAGAAACAATGAAAGATTGATAATGCGGCTCCTCCTGAAAAGCTGTCACAGAATATTAATAAATCTTAGGAGCTGTTTTCTTCTGCTTTTGCAGATATTCATGGCAATAATCTTGTTTTTGTTAGAGGTCTTCAAAAAAAAAACTTCAGAGATACCCAAGACTGATGTTTTTACTGCTGGCTCGTTTAGAAATGTCTCTCCCTGCAAGCCAGTCCTGTTATAATGGCAGGCGTACATCAATATTTTTATGATTCCAGGGGTCCACCCTGTCGTCTGGAATATTTATAAAGGCCTTAGGACAACGGCTTAAAGGAGACGTCTGCTTAGAATCACGTCATGTGAATCCTCAAGCGTATTGGACGATCTGCAAATCTTAGACAGGATCCAGCGTCCCGAATGCTAGGCCAGCAGGTAGCCAATAGCGGCTTGCCGCTGTATCCACGCATCAGTGCAAAACGCAAGTGAGATAGCCACCTTCAGATACACAGGCATCCGACATCTGGACCCTGTGTGACAACTTTTGGTCCATTTGCACTTAAAAGCGACACATCGAAAGTCTGGATTGATCGCGCCCTCAATTCCCACCGCCAGAGGCGTATCTACCCCTAGGCCAGGAGGGCACCTGCCAGGGGTGCCTTCCAAAGGGGAGTGCTGCCCGGCGATGTCACCCATGGCTAAAAGATAGTGTCGCCTAGGGCAGCGCTAGTCTGAAGTCAGACTGCGGCTGGATGCTTTTACATTGAGGGCTGGTTGGTTGCTAGGATACCCGCTGTCACAGGCTTCTCTGTGACAGAGGGACTTTTCCCTTCACGTCCCTCACAGTCTCAGCCACCGCAGGATTTCAATTCTAGTTGCAGTCCCACTCGGGGAACACAGGTAAGGTAAGAAAACCTGGGGTGAGGGAGCCTGGAGGCACATGATGGGAGTACTGGGGGGGGGCTGGAGGCACATGATGGGAGTACACTAGAGTGTAGGCAGCGTAAGTACACCAAGGCAAATGTAAGAAAAGGTATTCAAATTGTCCTATGTTATCCCAGAAGTCAAAGGGACTGTCAGAGGTGTTAATTATTTAACATTAGCATTGATGCAATCTTCCACTATTCATCTTATACTAAGTGCATCTGATTGAGCCGTGGTAAAGGAGTCAGTATATTTGGCAGAGGCATATCTACCCCTTGGCCGGAATGGCACCCACAAGGGGTGCCGTCCGGTGATGCCACCCATGGCTAAGAGATAGTGTTGCCTAGTGCAGCGCTGGTCTGGAGTCAAACTGCGGCTGGATGCTTTTGAAATGAGCGCTCACTGGTTGCTTGGATACCCGCAGTCACAGGCTTCACTGTGACCACAGGACTTCATATCCCTTTCAAGTCTCAGCCACCGCAGGACTTCAGTTCTAGCCACAGCCCCGCTCGGAGGACACAGGTAAGGTAAGAAAACTTGGGGGAGGGGCTGGAGCCTGGACGCACATGATGGGAGTACGGGGGGCTGGAGGCGCATGATGGGAGTACTAGGGGAGGCTGGAGACACATGATGGGAATACTAGTGGAGACTGGAGATACATGATGGGAGTACTGGGGGAGGCTGGAGGCACATGATGGGAGTACTAGGGGAGGCTGGAGACACATGATGGGAGTACTGGGGGAGGCTGGAGGCGCATGATGGGAGTACTGGAGGAGGCACATGATGGGAGTAATGGGGGAGGCTGGAGGCACATGATGGGAGTACTGGGGGAGGCTGGAGGCACATGATGGAAGTACTAGGAGAGGCTTGAGACACATGATGGGAGTACTGGGGGAGGCACATGATGGGATTACTGGGGAGGGGGCTGGAGGCAGATGATGAGAGTACTGGGAGTAAATGGGTAATGGGGAGGGGGGCAGTCCCTTACTTCCAGGGGCGCTGGACCCATAGATACACCCCTGTCCAGTGCTTATTGTATAATAAAATACTAAACTCCTCCCATTTGCAACCATATTCCACCCAGCTGACACAACACGTGGAATACACAGAACGTAACACTGGATTGCGCAAATTATCCACCCAACCTTCCCTCATGCGCGGCACGCAATAGCAGGAATTTTCTGATGTGGGCTTTCAATGGCCCCGATCCTGAACTACGCTGCCCACTGTTAATACGCCGGGCAGCAGCGTAAGATCGTCTAAAAAGCCGATCTGCGCATGTGCCGGGCAGATGTTATGGATCGTTGATCGGGCGTCCGTAAAAAAAACTGGAACAGTTTAAAGTGGAAAATGTGGCTGTTTTTTTCTACTTCCTTTTTCGTAATTTCATTGCTTTTTGGCGTTTGAACGGTAAAGTTTTAAAGGTTTCTATGTTTTGTGTCAATACAAGAAACCTTAATCAGACATGTTACACCGCAAGGTTTTTTGTCTATGGAATATATATATATATATACACAAACACATTTGTATAGTATTGGACATTCAATAATGGTTATTTCAAGAGCAGTGGAGATGTTGCCTACAGCAACCAATCAGATTCTAGCCCTTACTCTCTTTTTACATAATAGAGTATGTCAGCTAATATCTGATTGGTTGCTATGGGCAACATATCCACTTTCCAATCCCACATTTTAGTAAATCTAGCCCCAGGAATCTTGTCTAGCCAGATGATTTAAAATCATTAAATCCTAATTGCTGACTTCTTATTTCTTCCTTACGGGAGATCTCGGACAGGAGAAAAATAGTAGTATGGGGGCGGGGTTTGATAATGTGATTTAATTCAAATGACTGCTATAAGCTCCGCCTCCTGCCTATCAATGCTGCGATCCATAATGTTACTAAAGATGGGATGGGGCTTAATAACACAAAGTATTTCCTGACGCTATGCATCGCAGCATTGATAGGCAGGGGGCAGTAATTTGCATTAAGTCACATCATCCAGAAGTCCAGATTCGGGAGCTGGGCCTGGTCTCCTGGGATTCCCGGGCGCAATGATTTTGTCAGTCGCCCAGACATCCCAGGAGAGTTGTCAACTATGGTCCAGATTTACTAAGCTGCGGGTTTTGAAAGACTGGAGAGTTTGCCCATAGCAACCAATCAGATTCTAGATCTTATTTAACTATTGCATTCTAGAGAAAGGAAATTAAAATGTATTTTGGAAATAATCCTGCTCAAGGAGAGAGGATCAGGGCTTTTCCAATTCTGTGCTATAGCTGCCCTTGTTGAAATACATATAAGGCCTAAAGCATACATAGCATGGGTGGGCACTGTGGAGGGAAAGTAAAGGAATAAAGCTATGTCCAGGGAAGGAAATAAAGCATGGTTAAGAACTTTGTTGGCCAAGTCAAAAGCAGAGAACCAAATTGATATTGAATAGAGGGACAATTCCAAAATATGTGAAAAATATTCCCCTTATCATTATATCCGCACCAGCAATATTTCGAATGGGAGTATTCATGAAATGCAGCAGACTGAATGTCTACCCAGGGTTTTTGACACGGCGAAGAAGCCAGTCCTTCAATTGAGCCAACAAGCATGCTTCTTGGTATTTAAACAAATTGGGGAGGCCAATATCAAGCAGGTTTTTGAGGAGACTCATTCAGGAAAAGGCCAGTCTATGGGCTTGGAACTTCCAAATATAGGTAAGCATTAGTTTATGGAACCTCGGGAGTAGGAATGGGGCCATAGATACAGGATTTCATGGGAGCAATCCCGTTTCCAGTTTAGGGAGCAAAGTCTTCTTAAATGCTGCAACTCGTCCCAGCAAGGAGGCCTCAAAACTTAGCCATGTTTTAATCAAAGTGGAGAACTAAGTTAGTAATATTGAATTGCATTTAAATTTTTCAGAGAATTGAGATTGGATCTGTATTCCCAAGTAAGTAATCAACTTGGGCTGCCAATTAAAATTAAAGTTTTTGGTGGCGTTTGGATAGTAGGACAGTAGGATTATTGCCGTGCATACACACCTACTTAAGTGTGTATTTCTACGAATTGACCTACTACTAGGTCATTTACGCAATCTACATACCAGTTAGTTAACTACAGAGTAGTATATTTAGAAAGAGACAGCCTTAAGCCGCCTCGGGGAGTGTTTAGGTAGAAGTAGGAGAGGGTATTGATTTAGATTAGCCGGGGAGGGCGGGGGGGAGGCGGGGAGAGACATTCTTCAGGCATCTTTTCCTTCTTAAGAAGGAAACTACGCACGGTTACATTAGGTGGCCCTATGCCATAAGGTACCTAAAAGTGGGGGACGGTTAAGGGGCTGCACGAGTGAGTTAGCTGCGGATCTGTCCGGCCCAGTAACCTTAACTGTAATTCCTAACTGTAACCCTAATCCTAACCATAACCACTAATCGTGGAAGGACAGCAAAGCGCGACAGAATATCCCGGGAACAGTAAGCGTGCGGGGGTCTGGATCCGGCCCTCGGCCCTTAAGACTACCCAGTGCATGTTTTCCAGATCTCCCTACAGGACAAGTGATATCATGATACCCCCTGTGGATCTTTTAACCAGTCAGTAATGAACAAACCTGTGCTCCAGCAAGGAGTTCCGGAAAACATGCACTGTTGGGGAATCGGGAATGTGGGAACCGCTGCCTTATACAATATATCCAAACCCTTTGAATGCCCCCTTATATATCTCCTCGTATACCAGCTCCTGCTGCAAATCCAAAGACGGAGGAGATGACATTTATCCCAGACAACAGGACATCTCCTCCCGTAAACACGACGGGCATTGTACGGAACACAGCATATTTGTCTGTGACATACCCAGAGCGAATTGCTTACCCTTTGTAAATGATCTTCAGAGTATTGTAAAGTGTCATTGCCTGAGAGGCTGCAGGATCCATGAGCCAGCTTCAGATGCTCTGCTTTGTAAAAGAGGTGCCTGCTCGTGGAATTAGCCTGTGGCTCCAGGACATATGCTCGGTTTTCAAGTGTAATTAATCCCCTGGAAATAAATAAACAATGTGATTACAGCAGAATGTATTGAAATATTCATAGTCTCTGTATCTGCGTGTCTCACATACATGCTTAGCAGCTCTCCAGGAATGTCCGGGAGACTCCTCCGGAATGGTCAGCACTCCCGCATTCCAGAGGAGCAGCGAAGCCTCGGTGCACAGTAATGTTAATCATGATGCAATACAATGTGAACTAAAATCATTTTATGATATCCTGGCTCCTCCCCTTCCGCACAATACCGTAGATCGCAGAATTACGCAGTGGGGGTGGGGCTTGCTGATGTCAGGGGCTAACGTCGCCAAGTATGATTTACAGCCTAGTATTATAATATAGAACCTTATTCTGAGATCCCCGAGTTGTGTAGGGTTCAACAATAGCACACCTGCAGTATCCCTGTATCGCAGTCAGATTTACCGGATCTAGAATTGCGTACCACAGGCCATTCATGCATTCAGAATGCGTAAGTACTCTAGGGGCCAGTTTGACTAAGTTGCAGGTATGGAAAAGTGTAGATGTTGCCCGTAGCAACCACTCAGATTCTAGCTGACATTCTCTAGTAGGTAATAGGAAAGTGAGAGCTAGAATCTGATTGGTTGCTATGGGCAACATCTCCACATTTCCAAACCCGCAGCTTAGTAAAGCTGGCCCTATGAGTGCGTTTTGCGCGTGCGTGAGCATCGGATCACATGGCGAATGATATTGAAGTATGCACAGTAGTCTATGCTGACGCCAGGGTGTCGCGACCCGCCACGTGTACGGCATGGAGACCTGGAGGGCGGGGGAAGGTATTTTTACAGTACAGTAAGAGCTTGACCAAGTCTTATGAATGATCCTTCATTACGTCCCTTATGCACAGGGCTGTGTGCGTAAAACTTAACTTAATATTCAGGGTTCGTATCGTACGTGCGAGGGCATCGGGAATATGGGAGCGCACTTAGTATACGTTAGCCTCTGCTGCTTAGAGTGCTGTGTGCATGAATGCTGTCCTATGTTATCATTTACATAGTAAATAATGGCTAGAATAGAATTCAGCATTTTTCTGGCCTGGCCACCTTTGTGTTGTGCAACATCCCTGCTAGATCTGGTCTATCGCACGGTCGAGGGAGGCCCCTCCCCTCGGACATGGTTGCCAGTTCGAGTGGCCGTATTTCTAACAGGATACAGATAGGGCAGATTAGGGTTAGGCTGCGGCTGGTATAAGATTAGGGTTAGGGTTTAAGGGAAAAGTAAGGGTTATGCTGTGGAGCATGGAGGGTTAGGGTTAGGCTGTGGGGCATGGAGGGTTAGGGGTAGGCTGTGGGGCATGGATGGTTGGCATTAGGCTGTGGGACATGGGGGGTTAGGGTTAGGCTATGGGGCCTGGAGGTTTAGGGTTAGGCTGTGGAGCATGGAGGGCTAGAGTTAGGCTGTGGGTCATGGAGGGTTAGGGTTAGGCTGTGGGGAATGGAGAGTTAGGGTTAGGCTGTGGGGCATGGAAGGTTAGAGTTAGGCTGTGGGACATGGAGGGTTAGGGTTAGGCT
>WWET01005583.1:52286-63483 GCA_011038615.1 Limnodynastes dumerilii | reverse complement strand
ATCCTAAACACAACCATTTTGCTGACCTAGGACCAAATCATATCTTTCCAGTACATCTTGATATTCCTTCTGATAAGCTATATGTCTGTGCTATAATGTTATATACATATAAATAAAGGAAGTCTTACCTGAGGCCTAAACAGAAGCTTAAACTGACTGATGAAACAGGGTGTCCCTCTACTTCTCCATGATAGTAGCAGCGGTCCTAAAAAAAAAATAAGAATAAAAATGTAAGCACAAATATTCACTGAAGGCGTGTGATATGGAAGCCCGGATGTCACGGCTGACAGTTAACGCACATCTTAATAATGGCCACTTCCTGTGATTTACCAGTCAGCGTCGGTTTCTCACTTTTTAAGGGCATTGGGGTAGATCCAGACCTATGCGCTGGTTACGTTCCAACGCGTAGCGTATTTACTATGCACTCCCCTAGGCCTCGCTCATACGCACTGGGGCCGTCTTACCTTAACTTTTTCAAAGAGTAACTACTGACGTACGTTAGTCCATACTGCTCCATTTATACGCCTCACCCCTGTAATTACAGGTGTCGTATTGCTGTCACGCCACTTTGATTGTATTTACGCTGTTGATACGTGGCTGGTACGTACGTTCAGAGTTACGTTGTGTAACATCTGCCGCGTGTATGTGCAGTAAATACTAATGTGCGATTTTATGTCCGCGGCTAGCGTAAAATTGCTTGCGTGCGTAGTTTAGGATCTGGCCTATTAAACTAATAACTGTAACCAGGTGAGTTTTACATGAACATGATAATCAACACAGTGGTTCAAAATAATGTGTTTGAAGTGTGGTTTGGCCTTTATTAAATGTTTTTTTTGAAACTGCATATTGTGGTTATTGCGGTAACTCCCGGCATCCTTGGGTTTGTACCCCGCCAGGGTTGTGCCAAGTTTGTTTACTTACAGATTCCATGAACATTAACGCTGGTTCCTGTTTATGTGCACTGACACGTATATAATGTAATACAAATACACACTCACAGTAACCATCACACTCAGATATTCTGTAATACACGGTGTATATAGGTTTACTGTAAGATGGTGATTCTCAAACCTGAGGCACTCTTGGGGTCTCAACAATGTTTTCATGGTGCCCCTAAGCCAGGGTTGCCGACTCTCCCAAAATATCCGGGAGACTCCTGAAATTGGCATTTACAGAGAGGGGCGGGACTTCAGGGCATCAAGCCCCTCCCCAATACCGGCATCTATCTCTTCCCTCTGGGATCTCCTGGAGGCAGAGCTGTAACTAGAAATTTTAGCGCCAGGGGCAAAAAAAGAAAAATGGTGCCCCCTGACCCTAAATTGGTCAAAGCAACTTAATAAGCATTTAAATCAGGACTGAAATATATATATATTTTTTTATCTACTACTCTCTTTTTCTCAGAACACAGCCTCTCTCCTTCCATTACCCAGCAAGCTGCAAGGAACTGCAGGGAGAGAGACTGTGCTATGGCAATTCCCATCATTCATCGGCCCTGGACTCATGGAGAAGCTGCCAGGAGACAGAGATTTCCCTGCAACGTCTATGTGCGTCCAGTGGTAGTCAGTGCACGGGAGCTGCAGAGAGAAAAGCTGTGCTGTAGTGACAGCCTAGCACAGCCCTGCAAATCCCATGTGCTGACTGTTCCTGGACTCGTGGAGGATCTGCTTGGAGAGAGGAAGATCTCCCTGCTGTGTCTCGGTGAATCCAGCAGCTGGTAAATGCACAGCCTCTCTCTCTGCAGCTCCTGTGCTCTCACTAGCTCGAACTAGGGGCACCCCTGGTTTGAAACAGCAGCTGCAAGGTCACAAAATTCCAGTTCTGATTTTATATATCAACAGTCAATAAATTTAATACCGAACCTAACAGTGTTTATTCAATTGCACACAGTTACAAACACACAGGGATTCAAGTATTAGAAGTAAATCCTATGTAGTTTATCCCACTTGTTTCTAGGTTTCTTCTGCAATCATGAGACTTTGATAAATCAAAGCCTGTGTTCACTGTTTGCATTAAACTCATTGGAGGCCGTTTCACAGCTGCAGGTAATAGTTTCTATTTCACAGGCTTATAATCCCGTCTCCACGCAGAAATTCCTGTATCATTTAACATTTCCACAAGTGGGGCTGTCGTTTCCCCCCTGAATATAGCCAGGACAAAGCACCCCTTCAAAGACAAATAAACTTTAATTCCAAACCGAAATAAAAGCATATGCAATAACTTATCACATATATTTATGCAAAATCTCTCTGTTTCGATGAATGACCTTAACTCGTTATCTGATGATTGCTTTTAATGAGAGTGTGCTAGGATGATCTGAAGTGTTGTTCAGCCCCCAGCCTCATTTCCTGGTCAAGAGCGTAATGCTATTAAACTTGGCGGAATCTATTACACAGCATCCAGACAAAACTTCATCTGCAAAGGTTTGAAATAAAGCTGTTTAAACAAAGGCTGTAATACTATACATTCGTGCACATACTGTACTGTGAGAGGAGCCAAGATAGGACTAAGGAGGACGTCTATAGCAACTATGCACCAAAAAGGTGTATCCGGGATAATGCATTGGAACTGGAGTTCTTGCCAGTGAGCACAAAGTACTGTGAAAACTACACCCAGTCACAGTCTTCTCTATACTATTAATATTTATTTTGTTTTTATAAATGTTGAATAAATATTGGGCTTGTTATGTGCTACTGGAACATTTATTGTAAAATGTTTTCTATCACACAAATATAGACTGACGCAGGTACTCAGGGCGGTTCTGGTCGTTATGGTGACGATGAAAAATTCAGCAATGATAGTTGATACAGAAATATTGCATGTATCATGGTCAAAATCCTTCAAACAAGTGTAATAAAACGATGGGCCTGATCCAGACCTACGCCGATGCGCTGCGCTTTGTAAAGCCTCAGCATGTACTTCCCCCGACACTCCGCCCTGTCCCCCCGCCTCCCTACACTAACCTTTGCGTAGTAACGGCGAGGAACACCCCCTCAACTGTAACTACGCTGCTGCTACGGACGCCCGATCCTTGATTAAGGACGGGCATCGCAGGTCTGGATTAGGCCTGATTTCCTTACCTTGTCACTGCTCTTGCTCTCCCCAGCCCTCTCCTCTGCTCTCTATCTGTTCTCTTCTCTGCTCTGTCTCTGTTCTCTCCTCTGCTCTCTCTCTGTTCTCTCCTCCGCTCTGTCTCTGTTCTCTTCTCCGCTCTGTCTCTGTTCCCCATTCTGCTCTGTCTCTGTTCTCTCCTCTGCTCTGTCTCTGTTCTCTCCTCTGCTCTGTCCCTGTTCTCTCCTCCGCTATGTCTCTGTTTTCTCCTCTGCTCTGTCTCTGTTCTCTCCTCTTCTCTGTTCCTGTTCTCTCCTCCGCTATGTCTCTGTTTTCTCCTCTGCTCTGTCTCTGTTCTCTCCTCTGTCTCTGTTTTCTCCTCCGCTATGTCTCTGTTCTCTCCTCCGCTATGTCTCTGTTCTCTGCTGTGCTCTGTCTCTGTTCTCTCCTCCGCTCTGTCTCTGTTCTCTCCTCTGCTCTGTCTCTGTTCTCCTCTCTGCTTTACCTCTGCCCCAGATCTCTCCTCTATCGCCTGCACTCTCCTTGCTCTGTCCCTGCTCTCTCCTCCGCTGTGTCCCTGCTTTCTCATCCACTGTGACCCTGCTTTCTCCTCCGCTGTATCCCTGCTCTCTCCTCCGCTATGTCCATGCCCTCTACTTCCCTGTGTCCATGCTCTCCCCTCCACTCTGACCACACTCCTTTCAGTTAACCCTCTATTGGCAGCGGGCACTTGGAATGCTGTGCTCACGTACTACACCCTTTCTGAGCAGGCTTCAGAATATTGCTGAGTATCCAATCGCTTCACTCGGATTGTGGACACTTTCATAATAGTCATGTGTGATAACCAACAACAACACATTCCGACTTACACAGATATAGGAGCAATGATACTTCCAACAGAGGGGAGGGGCTGAGTTCACAAGTGGGCGTTCTCTCTTAGTCAATATACAGTGAAGGCGTTCCCTCTCTCCCCCTCTCTCTCTCTCTCTTTGTACCCATCCAGACTCCTGTCTTTCCAGGAATTCAAACAAGAAAAATCAAGGTAGGCTCCGGCTGCCCGGAATGTCCATTAATGCAAATTAATTACCTCTCCTCTGGGCACCCTGTACACTCACAGTAGTTACGTCACTGCCCTATACTATTTATTTCTTATTTATTAACAGGTCTTTATATAGTGCTATCCGATTATGTAGCGCTTTACAAAGAAAATTTCACACAAGCATGTATTTGGAGTGTGGGAAATTGAAGCACCTGGAGGAAACCCACATAGACACAGGGAGAACATACACACTCCACACAGACACAGGGAGAACATACACACTCCACACATATATGGCGAATGTGTGGGAATTGAACTCATGACCTCAGCGCTGTGAGACACAAGCGTTACTCTCTGAGCCACTGTGCAGTCCCACCTTACTATGCGCTGTGAAGCAATATTATGCACCTCCCCAAAACATATGCAATTTTATAATATAGGTCTCCTGCTACAGTAGTCATGGCCTGGATCCACAATTAAGTATGCACAGTGTAAGCACAATCCTATATTCCCTAGGGCACTCCCCATGCAATTACCTCCCACTTATAGCGCTCCCATGTCCTGATCCCTACATTAACTTTAATGCACACAGCCCTGTGCGTACTGAGATACTTGGTAATGGAGATCATACTATTACGGTTACTTTACCTTACCCTTACTGTACGATTATGATACCTCCCCTGCCCACCAAGCATGCACTCTGTACACTTTGTGGGTTGTCATGGAATGAGTTACTGTGCGGAATCCAGAACCAATTGTAATGCATTCCGAGGCGCTGAGGTGGATTAGCCATAGGACTTACAGGGAATTTTTTCTTTAGGCCGGTGGCCTCTGGAGGCCACTCTGCAGCTCCTATTTTATTTCAAGAAGACTAGGATGGTGTCTATCATGGGTGGTGGTTGCTAAAATAGGGTCTGTAAAGAACGGAGATCATTAGGAGGTTGTGGTGGTCACTAGGATGCTGTGTGTATCGGGTGGTGCTCACTAGGCTACTGTATGTATTGGGTGGTAGTCAATAGGATGCTGTATGTATTGGGTGGTGGTAACTAGGATGCTGTATGTATTGGGTGGTGCTCACTAGAATGCTGTATGTATTGGTAGTAACTAGGATGCTGTATGTATTGGTAGTAACTAGGATGCTGTATGTATTGGTAGTAACTAGGATGCTGTATGTATTGGTAGTAACTAGGATGCTGTATGTATTGGTAGTAACTAGGATGCTGTATGTATTGGTAGTAACTAGGATGCTGTATGTATTGGTAGTAACTAGGATGCTGTATGTATTGGTAGTAACTAGGATGCTGTATGTATTGGTAGTAACTAGGATGCTGTATGTATTGGTAGTAACTAGGATGCTGTATGTATTGGTAGTAACTAGGATGCTGTATGTATTGGTAGTAACTAGGATGCTGTATGTATTGGTAGTAACTAGGATGCTGTATGTATTGGTAGTAACTAGGATGCTGTATGTATTGGTAGTAACTAGGATGCTGTATGTATTGGTAGTAACTAGGATGCTGTATGTATTGGTAGTAACTAGGATGCTGTATGTATTGGTAGTAACTAGGATGCTGTATGTATTGGTAGTAACTAGGATGCTGTATGTATTGGTAGTAACTAGGATGCTGTATGTATTGGTAGTAACTAGGATGCTGTATGTATTGGTAGTAACTAGGATGCTGTATGTATTGGTAGTAACTAGGATGCTGTATGTATTGGTAGTAACTAGGATGCTGTATGTATTGGTAGTAACTAGGATGCTGTATGTATTGGTAGTAACTAGGATGCTGTATGTATTGGTAGTAACTAGGATGCTGTATGTATTGGTAGTAACTAGGATGCTGTATGTATTGGTAGTAACTAGGATGCTGTATGTATTGGTAGTAACTAGGATGCTGTATGTATTGGTAGTAACTAGGATGCTGTATGTATTGGTAGTAACTAGGATGCTGTAGTAATGCGCATGCGCCGGGCAGATGTTGCCCAGCGTTACTATGGAAACGCCCGATCTACGATAACAGTTATAACACTTATTTGGCAATACATAACCCTGCCATATCATATATTTAGCACTGGTTTTATTATTTTATTTTGTATGGCGCTGCGGACACCTTGTGGCACCTTATAAATAAACGATAATAATAATAATAGTAATGATATATTTCTTTATTCTGTACTAATCCAATTTACATATTTTTCTGATTTCACCGATAGTGATCTCGTTCTCATGTGGCTTCTTGCTGATTTTTTTCCTGGGCCACTTTAAGTTCCCAATCCGCCCCTGCCGATGTGAAACCGCCATGTTAGTGCGCAAAACACGCGTATGGGGTACGTACACATTCTGAATGCGTAAATGGCCTGATTGAGAGCAGTCTTCAGATACAAAACATGAGTCTATTGCAGAAAAACAAAAGTTATTGCTTTGTACAACATCAGAAACTTTAAATAAATATCAAAATACATAAAGTATTCATGCAATAAGCAGCCGAGACTTGCGTTCCAATAACAAAGAAAGAAAGAAATCATTTTATTTATTTCCCATTGGGCTACCATAGATCAAGATATAATAAAAGACAATTTTGTATTTAATATACCAGCAAAACAATGGTTTGGGGGGAGTTTCTTTTCATTTCAACTTTCGACTGGTTCAGAGTTAAAAGAAACAATAAAAAGCAAGCAAGCCATGTTACGATACAAGGGGTGCAAATGAATAAACAGCGAAGGGCAGTGTGCCCACCTATACATCCATCATCCTGCCATGCACCTTACCCACATAACACAGAGACATTTGCTGCCACTACAAAGAGCACATGGTTTATTGAACTGGAGCCAATTAGAACTGATGACTATATGAATTTGTCATCCTGGAGTGAATAGGTGGCCCAATAGCAGATTGGGGGGCGGGGGTATATAGCATACTCCCCATAAACAATTGCCCCCATAGCAAACAAAAGACAGGTCCGGCGCTCCATGCAAACATTATATAACACTATGTGTCAGCACATACATAAATAGGAGGTTTACGTCACAATATAGCTATTGGGTTAAGCTCATCTGCCCAGCATCAAAGCCCCTCTTGTAGGTGAGTCCCTGTCCGTTCACTATAGGTGTACTCGGGAGGTCTGTATTAAGACACTGTAAAATAAGTTTAGAGTAAAACCTCTATTGACCATACCATGGTGTCCCCTTGAGACCGGTCTTCCAGCAAGAATACTGTTTTTTTTATCCCATTTAAACTGCACAGCCCAGCACCTGGAAGGTGGCAGACCCTGCATGACCCAACCACTATGGTATGATGTCCTCACATTGATCTTGGGTTGTGTTTGATGCCAGACCACCCCCCCCCCTCTTCCCCCCATGTGCAAACATTCCCTTTTTGCTACCACCAACTATGCACCATGTGGAAAGGAATAAATTGAGCAAAAATTAACAAAAAACGGTCCTAAAACAACTCTAAGAAATGTTTAGGGAGATTCTGCAATAAAAGAGGCTGAACTAACCTTCAAAACCCACCCCCATCCCTCTAACCCACATCCCCTTAGCTGACAATACTCCTTACCACAATTAAACTTAGAACTTGCCCCTATCCTGTGATGTCTGGTGAACTCCTGCAGCCCTCTGGGGGCTTTGGTTCTTTATGAAAAAATTTGCATGTAGAGAAAATATTTTCTTGATTATAACAAAGGCTGAACACTTTTAATTTTTTGTAATATATTTTAAGTTGTGCTGGGAAACATCACCCCTCAACTCTAATTCTTTCTGAATGTTTTAAATTTGTCTTCCCCAGGGGCACAGGTATTGTAGGGTACCTGGTCTCTGCTCTCCACTCCCAACTCTGACAAAGATCATGCAGACCCTCCAAACATCCAAACATGACCCATTCCATTGGGTACAATTGAATCCGCTCATGAGCTTCCAACTGTTACTCACCTGGTTTAAATGAATTACCTGATATTTAAAAAACGATTTGCCTCTTCAACAAAGGTGGTTTCCATAGTAACTGACACAGTCGGAAACTGAGGAGCAGAGTATTTTGTACCTAATGGAATGGGTTATGTTGGAGGGTATACAATAGGGGTGGTCGCTCAGGGCACAAAACTAAAGTAGAGCTCCATTAAGTTCATTTTTAAGGTTCAACTGGTCATTAATATAAAGTCAAGGGGTGCTATTTTTCCATTTTGCCCCGGGCACCAAAATTTGGCTCTGGTGCACATCATGGCTGCCCAGGCAGTATTAGGGCTAGATTTACTAAACTGCGGGAAAGGAAAAGTGGAAATGTTTCCCATAGCAACCAATCAAATTCTAGCTCTCACTTTACATACTGGAGAATGTCGTCTAGAATCTGATTGGTTGCTATGGGCAACATCTCCACTTTTCCTTTTATACACTAGCTCATAGTGTTGAAACAAGCTGAGTGACAGCACAGATCATACATGCAGGAAGACTGCTGTGTGACATAGGGGAGAAGGATACAAGCAGCTTGAAGGGGAATTTTACCCTGCACTGATGTACATAGTTAAATTGAGCCAATAATCAATATCTCTGCCAGCAATCTAGGCAGATGGTCAGAGCAGGCTGCTATTTTTTGTAATCAGGCACTCTCCTCGGCAGAGGTTTCAAGGTGGGATTGAGGAACAGGAAGGAGAGAAGAAAAGGAACAGGCTGGAAACTGTATGCTGGGGGGTGGCCACTAGTGGCCAGAGAATGAAATACATCTTTACCAAACTACAGAATTCTCTGAGAGGAATATAGCTAATCTGTCCTAGGGATGGAGAGAGGTTTTTAGACACTCAGAACCCCCCTATCCCCCCTCTCTCTGTAAAACTGTCTTTCCTTGAATGTGGCCATTTTTATCAATCCTATTAACCTTCTTAGGAAACACATGAAGGGAAATGATAATGATCAAACTACATTTTAGAGCCAGCCACAAAACAAAAAGCACATCCATTTCATTGAATAGCTGCTTTAAAAACATCAATGTATTTTATTTTTTTATACACTTCAAAATGAAATTCTTTTACCTGGACCCATCCAAGTTTATAGAGCTCTTTGGAAGAGATCAAACATTTCCAGTAAGTATGAAGAGCAGAGCATATTTCACGCAATCACCAAAATTAGGTTTAATTTTAAATAAAGTGTGACAGATCAAATTTCTAGAGCAACGCACTCCGTGGCTGACTAATGCAAACCTGTCTCAGGCTCTAAGTTGAGCTGTCATTACATTTGGTAACTTCATCTACAGCTCACGGTGGAGACGTGCCAAATGAATTTCGGCTGTTAAAAAAGTAAAAAGTAATGAAAGTTCAGCATTTTCCAAAGCAGGAGAAAAGCGGGGGCTTGTGAGCTCTACAGACTGCAGAGATCGTATATTACAATCGAGAAGATGAAGTGAACAAAGTAATGCCGGGTAAGTAATGACCATGTTGTTTTATAGAAACGACGACGAGCGTATGGCCCCTTACTTACGCCGGCTGAAGTTAGGGTAGCCTTCAGCCGGTGTACGGAAGGGGCTATACGCCCGCACAGGGGGAGTGTCGGGGAAAGTGAACGCCGATACGCTGTGCTTTAGTAAGCACAGCGCATCGGCGTAGGTCTGGATCAGGCCCCAAGTGAGGCTTCACAGTTACCCAATATCGGACCAACCTGACAGTTGGATTCTGGATTGGAAAGGAATTGCATAGTGTGTATCCAACTTAATAGGTTATCTCTCCAAATTGTTCGGAAATACACGTTTGACTTAGTCGGTCAGTACACACAGTTCTCCTAAATGAATGTTTTTCTGCCATTCCTACTGTTAAAAACACATAAAAATGTTAGTGTGTGAGCCTTTGTTTAATAGAACATATGAAAAATACCCTTCAGTTAGACAGTTAGTCTTGATGTGACTAATTAAACGTTCTGGCCATTGTATTGTACAAAAGGTTGCTGGTACAGAAAGGTCAACATTACTAATATCAATGGCATGCGTAAAATGAAATGTTGTAGCATTCATTTCCAAAAGAACTTAAGGCAAAAAAATCCCACAAACAATATATGTGTTATACGTAATGTTGTTATTCATCATTATTCTATGATTTGCTACTAAAGTCCATGGCCACCTGGGGGGGGGGGGGGGGGACTGGATTCCTGGGCCCAGGACTATCACTGGTCTGCTACCCCCAATACCTGCTGCTGAGAGTTGTACCAGGCTGCACGTCAGCGGGCAGATGACCAGGGAAGGACTTCTTAATAACAAGCCTTCCCTGTGCTTCCACCTGCTGTCAATTATTCCTACAGGTCAATGGCGCACCACCTATATGTGATGTCACAAGGGGTGGAGTGTCGCGGCCTAGGTCCACAGGTCCCTCAATTTCTGGCGTCAGCCCTGCTTAAGGCTGCTGTGAATGATAAAGGATTTACACAATGCCCTGCGCTCACAAGATGTATTGATGATATAATGAACTGTGATGTTTTGGAATATCTCTCTGAGCTCTATCTGCAATGCCTCCACTGCCTTTACATGGAATGCTGATTACTGTGATTCTGTGACTGTGAAATAGGCAAAGTATTTTGTAACCTCCAAAGACATTTTGAAAAAACAATGATTTGTAGAAGGACAGCCGAGAACAAATACACATTCATTATCAAAAGACACTTAACTTTTTATTTTAAAACAGCGATATACTTTCTATATAGAGTTGTAGCTTTAATACTTACTTAGAGAGTGTTTGGACCTAAGACTAGTTTAAATAAAGACAATGGCCCAGATCCAGAACTACGGCCGTCTTCCACAGATGACCGAAATTTGCTGAAAGATAGCTACTGCGCATGCGTAGTAGCTATTGTACATAATCACCGTATCGTTTCGATGGAAGACGGCCGTAGTTCTGGATCCGGGCCAATAGGCTGGATCCAGACTTAAGTAAGTGCATGAAATGAGTTACTCCTGGGCTAAACCATGGTGATTGCAGGGGAGTCATATTTCATCTATTGCAAACAGTACTAGTGTTGAGAGGTGATGATTCCTATCCCAAGTCGAAATAACAGTGTAACAGTAACGCTGGTCAGTATCTGTGTGCAGTAAGCAAATTAAAGATATATCCCTGCATGCAAAGAATACAATTAACTTGG
>WWET01005583.1:35837-47812 GCA_011038615.1 Limnodynastes dumerilii | reverse complement strand
ATATATATATATGAAATTACAAAAGAAGGCACCCAGCACTCTTGCAATTAACCACTAACAAACCATGACATTCTGGACCGTGTTCAGAGATCCGTGTCCAGATCAGGCCGCAAATATGCGCACGTCCAGTGCAGACCAAACCCCCTCACACCCATGACACTCCCCTCACTCGGCCGTGCTTTCGGAGACTTCCGCCTCCATAGACCACTTGTCCCGTGCGTATATGTCCTCTATATCCGGATAATCGCGCCCACTTTCCTTCATTTAAATGCCTCCCCCCGCCCATTTTTATTTAAATTCTCCCGTGCGTATTTTTAGGACGCAGATCCGGACGTATGTATCAACGTGCGATTCACAAGTCCATCCATGAGGCAATTCCGCACATATACTCTACGTGAACTATGTATAAAAAGTTACTACACAGTGGAAACGGATCTCTGAATACGGCCCTCTTTTATCTTTAAAATAAAAGTCAGATAATTCGTTACATACATTATACAGATATATGATAAGCCACCAGCCACTTACAAGGCTTCTCTGTTTTGGTCCTAATACTAAAACTGTCAGAGTCGCAACTTTGGGTCATATATCATTTATTTTTAAATTGAGAGCTCACCCCCAGCAGAGGTCCCCAAGTCTCCAAAACAGCCACTCTAGAACAGCGCCCCCTGTCAGCTGCTATCCCAGACACACTTTAAAACAAACACACACAAATATATATATATCTGTAATATCCAGGAGACTTCTGAAATATGGACATTTCTCCCAGGAGAGAAGACAAATCTTCTGCAATGGGCTTGAGGCTGTAAGTTAATGCAAATCATGGACTCAGTTTCTGCCTCCATGCCTATCAATAATACTGTAATTGCTTGTGTTACTAGTGATTGGGTTCCACTTGATGACAAAATTTGCATCATGCCCCCCACTCCCCAGTAACATTATGAATAGTAGCATTGATGGACAGGAGGCGGGGCTTCAGGACGTGATTTTCACAAATTTCATAAATTTTCCAGCTCTACTACTCAATAACCAAATTTCGGGAGTCTCCCGGACATTCCAGGAGAGTCAGCAACTATGATATTAGTTTTTCACAGAGTTGTCAACTCTCCTGGAACATCCGGGAGACTTCTGAATTTGGGCAGTTTGCCGGGTATCCCAGGAGAGCTGGTAAATCTCCCACAAGTCCCGCCTCCCTGTCAATCTCTATTGTAATCCCTAGAGTTACTAGGGATGGGTGGGGTTTGATATCATCAAGCCCCACCCACCCCTGGAGTAGTAGGGATTACAGTGACTGACATAGGGCGGGGATCAATGACACGATTTGCATAAATCACATCCTTATGCCCCGCCCACATACCGAAATCTATTTCCCCTCTCTGAGATATCCAGGAGGGAAGAAATAAAAAGTAGCATTTACTGTACTATTCATTTAAATCGTACAGTATGGGTGTGCTAAGCGTTGTAACTACGCAAGGAGCTTATGGACGCCTGCGGTTACGATCAGGAAAGTTAGGGTAGGGTTTGCTGCAAGAACGTCTAGGGGGGTGACGAGCGGAGTACATCGTAGGTACGGTGCCGTGAATAGTGTTTCATGAGCGTAGGTCTGGATCAGGCCCAATGACTCCACATTTCACATATTACAAATGACAGTGGTTTTACCCAGTAAGTATAGCTATAGATCACAGCATTTTCCAGACTAAACAAAGAATCTGCACTCAGGAATGGAGGTTATTTCAATGGACCCCACACTTGAACTCTTTGTGTCCTCTGGGACTTGAATCAGCTGAATCAGTCGCTCCCCTGTCGTGCTGTAGAAATACTTCCTGGTGAAGATATATGGAGGAAGTTTCTGTAGTAATTCACAAAACATATTTCATATTAAGTATCAGTCTGAGTATAGAGGGGAGGGGGGGGGAGGCCTGTAAGATTTCCAGAGACTGTGTACAGATTTCAAGCTTTGAAGCTATCTGTTAATATCAGTATGGGACTGAGGGCAGGAGGGGTGGCTGTGCTGCATAGTGGTAGGATTGCATGTTTGGATACACACAAGGCAAGGGGAAATCTGATGACTGGAGACACAAGAGGGAGGATACATTATAACTAGAGACATACAAGGGAAAAATAATGGAAGGCTGGAGACACATTGGGATAGATCCAGAGCTACGTTTCCTAGCGTAGCGTCTTTACGCGTCTTTAAGCACTCCCCTAGGTACTCCCCTTGCATGTATGTACTTTGGCCGTTTTATGCTTTCCAAACCCTACCTTAACTTTTGACAGCATAACTGCTCATGTACGTGGGGCTCTCGCGTAGTTATGCCGCTAAGCCCACCCACGCTGTACGATTTAAATGCCTCACCCCGCCTTCAAAGTGTCATTACAGGAGATGTATGTTTGTCATAAAATTCACTACTAATGAGTGAATTTACGCTAGCGGCAAGCGTAAATTCTCTCGCGGACGTTGTTCTGGATCTGCCCCATTATGTGGGGATGTTGGATGGCTGGACATACATAAGGGAGAGAATGTTGGATAATGGGAGAAATATGGAGGGGGAGGGGGGAGATTTTGATTTTTGATTGGTGTAGACACCAGGGGATGACATTGAATGGTTGGAGACACAGAAGGGGGGTATTTGGTGGTCACTAGGATGCAGTGTGTATTGTATGGCAGTCACTAGGATGCAGTGTGTATTGTATGGCGGTCACTAGGATGCAGTGTGTATTGTATGGCGGTCACTAGGATGCAGTGTGTATTGTATGGCGGTCACTAGGATGCAGTGTGTATTGTATGGCGGTCACTAGGATGCAGTGTGTATTGTATGGCGGTCACTAGGATGCAGTGTGTATTGTATGGCGGTCACTAGGATGCAGTGTGTATTGTATGGCGGTCACTAGGATGCAGTGTGTATTGTATGGCGGTCACTAGGATGCAGTGTGTATTGTATGGCGGTCACTAGGATGCAGTGTGTATTGTATGGCGGTCACTAGGATGCAGTGTGTATTGTATGGCGGTCACTAGGATGCAGTGTGTATTGTATGGCGGTCACTAGGATGCAGTGTGTATTGTATGGCGGTCACTAGGATGCAGTGTGTATTGTATGGCGGTCACTAGGATGCAGTGTGTATTGTATGGCGGTCACTAGGATGCAGTGTGTATTGTATGGCGGTCACTAGGATGCAGTGTGTATTGTATGGCGGTCACTAGGATGCAGTGTGTATTGTATGGCGGTCACTAGGATGCAGTGTGTATTGTATGGCGGTCACTAGGATGCAGTGTGTATTGTATGGCGGTCACTAGGATGCAGTGTGTATTGTATGGCGGTCACTAGGATGCAGTGTGTATTGTATGGCGGTCACTAGGATGCAGTGTGTATTGTATGGCGGTCACTAGGATGCAGTGTGTATTGTATGGCGGTCACTAGGATGCAGTGTGTATTGTATGGCGGTCACTAGGATGCAGTGTGTATTGTATGGCGGTCACTAGGATGCAGTGTGTATTGTATGGCGGTCACTAGGATGCAGTGTGTATTGTATGGCGGTCACTAGGATGCAGTGTGTATTGTATGGCGGTCACTAGGATGCAGTGTGTATTGTATGGCGGTCACTAGGATGCAGTGTGTATTGTATGGCGGTCACTAGGATGCAGTGTGTATTGTATGGCGGTCACTAGGATGCAGTGTGTATTGTATGGCGGTCACTAGGATGCAGTGTGTATTGTATGGCGGTCACTAGGATGCAGTGTGTATTGTATGGCGGTCACTAGGATGCAGTGTGTATTGTATGGCGGTCACTAGGATGCAGTGTGTATTGTATGGCGGTCACTAGGATGCAGTGTGTATTGTATGGCGGTCACTAGGATGCAGTGTGTATTGTATGGCGGTCACTAGGATGCAGTGTGTATTGTATGGCGGTCACTAGGATGCAGTGTGTATTGTATGGCGGTCACTAGGATGCAGTGTGTATTGTATGGCGGTCACTAGGATGCAGTGTGTATTGTATGGCGGTCACTAGGATGCAGTGTGTATTGTATGGCGGTCACTAGGATGCAGTGTGTATTGTATGGCGGTCACTAGGATGCAGTGTGTATTGTATGGCGGTCACTAGGATGCAGTGTGTATTGTATGGCGGTCACTAGGATGCAGTGTGTATTGTATGGCGGTCACTAGGATGCAGTGTGTATTGTATGGCGGTCACTAGGATGCAGTGTGTATTGTATGGCGGTCACTAGGATGCAGTGTGTATTGTATGGCGGTCACTAGGATGCAGTGTGTATTGTATGGCGGTCACTAGGATGCAGTGTGTATTGTATGGCGGTCACTAGGATGCAGTGTGTATTGTATGGCGGTCACTAGGATGCAGTGTGTATTGTATGGCGGTCACTAGGATGCAGTGTGTATTGTATGGCGGTCACTAGGATGCAGTGTGTATTGTATGGCGGTCACTAGGATGCAGTGTGTATTGTATGGCGGTCACTAGGATGCAGTGTGTATTGTATGGCGGTCACTAGGATGCAGTGTGTATTGTATGGCGGTCACTAGGATGCAGTGTGTATTGTATGGCGGTCACTAGGATGCAGTGTGTATTGTATGGCGGTCACTAGGATGCAGTGTGTATTGTATGGCGGTCACTAGGATGCAGTGTGTATTGTATGGCGGTCACTAGGATGCAGTGTGTATTGTATGGCGGTCACTAGGATGCAGTGTGTATTGTATGGCGGTCACTAGGATGCAGTGTGTATTGTATGGCGGTCACTAGGATGCAGTGTGTATTGTATGGCGGTCACTAGGATGCAGTGTGTATTGTATGGCGGTCACTAGGATGCAGTGTGTATTGTATGGCGGTCACTAGGATGCAGTGTGTATTGTATGGCGGTCACTAGGATGCAGTGTGTATTGTATGGCGGTCACTAGGATGCAGTGTGTATTGTATGGCGGTCACTAGGATGCAGTGTGTATTGTATGGCGGTCACTAGGATGCAGTGTGTATTGTATGGCGGTCACTAGGATGCAGTGTGTATTGTATGGCGGTCACTAGGATGCAGTGTGTATTGTATGGCGGTCACTAGGATGCAGTGTGTATTGTATGGCGGTCACTAGGATGCAGTGTGTATTGTATGGCGGTCACTAGGATGCAGTGTGTATTGTATGGCGGTCACTAGGATGCAGTGTGTATTGTATGGCGGTCACTAGGATGCAGTGTGTATTGTATGGCGGTCACTAGGATGCAGTGTGTATTGTATGGCGGTCACTAGGATGCAGTGTGTATTGTATGGCGGTCACTAGGATGCAGTGTGTAATATAAAGAAACAGAAGTGGATGGCTGGGCACATACCAGGGGCAGAAGTGGAGGCTGGACACATATACAAAGGACTGAAGGGGATGACTGGGCATATACCAGGGGCAGAAGTGGATGGTTGGGCACATATAAAGGGGCAGAAGTGGATGACCTGGCACATATAAAGGGACAGAAGTGGATGGCTGGGCACATACCAGGGGCAGAAGTGGAGGCTGGACACATATACAAAGGACTGAAGGGGATGACTGGGCATATACCAGGGGCAGAAGTGGATGGTTGGGCACATATAAAGGGGCAGAAGTGGATGACCTGGCACATATAAAGGGACAGAAGTGGATGGCTGGGCACATACCAGGGGCAGAAGTGGAGGCTGGACACATATACAAAGGACTGAAGGGGATGACTGGGCATATACCAGGGGCAGAAGTGGATGGTTGGGCACATATAAAGGGGCAGAAGTGGATGACCTGGCACATATAAAGGGACAGAAGTGGATGGCTGGGCACATACCAGGGGCAGAAGTGGAGGCTGGACACATATACAAAGGACTGAAGGGGATGACTGGGCATATACCAGGGGCAGAAGTGGATGGTTGGGCACATATAAAGGGGCAGAAGTGGATGACCTGGCACATATAAAGGGACAGAAGTGGATGACTGGGCACATATAGAAGGGCCAGAAGTGGATGGCTGGACACATATAAAGGGGTAGAAGTGGATGGCTGGGCACATATAAAGGAGCAGAAGTAGATGGCTGGACACATATACAAGGGACATTAGTGGATGGCTGGGCACATATAAAGGGGCAGAAGTGGATGGCTGGGCACATACAAGGAGACATAATAGGATGGATGAACACATGCATATCTCTTTGTTTGAGGTAGGGGGTGCCAAAACATTTTTTGTCCCGTCCTTCACTAGGTCTACAAACAACTCTGTCACTAGACAACTGGGGTTAAATGCTGACCACCAACACGGGACCCAATACAATTAACCCCCCCTCCCGTGTTTATGGGGCACACATCAGTAGTTTCATGATGATGCACTGAGCCAATGGAGATGGGGGAGGGGTAGAACGGGGTCATTGGCAGGTTCATATGTTTACCCATCAGCACACAACTTTCTTGCCCCGTCACTGTCAACCACAGAAAAAAAACAACAACAAAACACATCCAAAATAAACCGAGCAAACAACAACAATGCGCTGAACGCGTTTCATCTTCTCTGCAAATGAAATGAAATACGCTGATTGAGTCATGTCTCGTATAACGCAGCTGTCAGGCATGTGGCCTTTATTTATATTTTCATTTCTGGAAAATGACTAAATAGACACTGGCCACCCTGGAGTAAAGACGACTAAATTACTTCTAAACGACCGAAACATCTCAAGCCCATAAGACGAGTTATTAGTTACACTGCACATTGGGGATTGTGGTAGAGAGACAGAGATTGGAGCTCAGACTTCCGTATCATTTGTGAATCATCCGCGTACGATGGGAATGTATTCGGCTTTTACTTCTTCCTCACAATGCCTTCTCTTCATCTAGGCCTGCAACAATATATCTAATGCTCTTCATACATAATAGATTAGGATATAGATTTGGAGAGAAAACGACTCTGATTATCATCCACACAGACAGCAAGACATGAATAGATTTTAGTCATAGAAAGAAATGTTCACAAAGACATTAGAGGGAAATTCTTTGACATCTTATTTCTAGATTAAGTGTTCAATCCATTTTCTGCTCTTCAGGATTTAAGAAAGGAACATGAATCAGTTCTCTTGTTACTGTGGAGAGTTGTCCACCAGACTTGTCAAATGTTGGTCTCTGTGGAATTTTTAAGATGCATGTGACTGGATGGGATGTGATCACATGACACAATGGGCCTAACGTAGAGGAAGGTAATGTTGTGTGATGATAAGATTTGGACATGCGCTTCTTTATTTTTAAAGGGCAGTAGGCTGTGTTTTATCGTGGGTTGTGAGTTAAAAGAAATATGCAATTACATGGCTACTATGCGTCAACTTCAGCTGGAAATGTGCTTAAAGGTTACCAGTGAAGTTCCCCAGAGATCTGTACTTGGACCAGTGCTATTTAATATCTTTATTGATGGTCTTATATTTGGTATGGAGTAGAAAATATGCCTCTTTGTAGATGACACAAAGATATGTAACAGGGTAGACACATAGGTGGGTTACACAAAATGAGGGATGATCTAGTTAGATGGAGGAATGTGGCACAAAAACCCAAAAGTGCAATATATCCTTAAATGCATAAGAAACTACTGAGGAGTAATATGATCTAGAAGTCCTTATGCTATGTCATATGACCTACAGGTAACCAAGCAAAGTAACAAAGCAATGAGAAAGGCCAGACAAGTGCTTGGTTGTATAGGGAGAGGAATTAGTAGCAGAGAGAGAGAAATAGTAATGTCTCTTTATAGGTCATTGGCACGACCTCACCTGGAATACTGTGGTCAGTTCTGGAGGCCATATTTCCAGAAAGACATAAATACATTAGAGACTGTGCGAAGAATAGCAACTAAAATGGAGCATGGCCTGTGTCACACACCATACAGAGACAAACTAGAGGAAGTAACATGTATAGCTTGGAGCAGAGAAGGGCCAGGGGGATATGATAGCAGCTTTCACATATATCAGGGGGTGTAACCAGGTACGAGTCGGCGGTGAGAACAGCCCTTTTGCAAGAGGGCTTTTTTCTACAAGGCACTTTTGATGTGGATCTGAAATCGGTAATTCCTGCTCAGCCGGAGTGAGGGAATCGATGATCCCCATCACAAATCCCCAGCAGCGAATGAGAAGTGTATAGCCTACCCCAACCCTTATCCTAATCCTCACCCTCCCCTTCCACTACCCTAACCCTCCCTTCCTCTTCTATGCTGGATCCCCTCCACACGGGCTGACCCTAAGACTCCCTTTGCAGACTCACCTCCTGTACGGTGCAGCTAGTCTGTGCCTGGTGTTCTGCGGGGTATGCTCAGGGGGAGTGTCGGGGAAAGTGAACGCCGATACACGTTTAGTAAGCACAGCGCATCGGCGTAGGTCTGGATCAGGCCCTTTATTCCAATCTCTGACATTTTAATACATTCCCCGCCCGTCCTTATCAGATGACAGATTTAAATGAACTAATTTATTTTAATGGTTTGGGTCTTCGTGGCTGCAGAGCACGCTGACAGATATCAGGTCTCCCTTAGGCCCGCGAGTTATTTGATCTGTTAGTTCCACTTAATGATGATATATCTGTTGAGAACAAGTGAAGGTTCGTCATTGTGGACTGGGAATAGAGGAGTCCTCACTAATTAGCCCTTCAACGATTTTTTTTTTGTCTTGTGCATGGCTGCTTGTTCTAGACCGAGATGTCTTCAAATGGCCCATAATGGTTCTTAGGAGATAAAATTGTACATTGATAGTAAGGAGTTTATTTTTCGGGGTCTTCCGTAATTGAATTCCTGGCAAGGGAAGCTTAGGAAGCAATTCCTGGGTGAATTTATATGGCCATCCATGTGCTTACAGGAATCCATGAAGTGTGTATATGAAGGAGACAGTTTATTTTCTGGTTTACTGGGCATGTATCTCCCAGTGGAAACTTAAATTCTATTTAACACATTAAATCATTTTTTAAAGGAGGCTCAGCTGCCATGGCTATAAATATAACCAAGGCAAATGCTCTACGTAACAAAAATGGCAAAAAAAATCCCTTTGTTTTGCAATAATCCCAGTTTTTTTCCCCTGGCATCTGGTCTAATGCCAGTGGCAGTCTATGCAAATGAGAAAAGGAATCAACTCTTACTAAAGTTTTTGTGACTGTTACTAGTTTTGCTTTGGGAGCCTGACCCCTCCCCAATATGGACGCTGCACACTGTTCAAATGGCAAGGAGATTATGATAGCACTATCAAGATGCTGTAAGGGGTAGGCGTGTTCTGCACCACCAAAAGGGTGTGGCCTGCAAATAGCTCCACCCATGGCTCCTAGCGCTGCCAGGAAAACTATTTGTCAGCAAAAATGGTGGCATTAGTATTTACTAATTGTTACATTGTCAGAGAATAAATCCTTTCAGTGTTATTATGGAGACTGTAAATACGTGATCCGCTGACTTCTTCATCGTTATAGAAAAGATAAACGTAGGTGATTCTGCAGCTGATTAACCAGAGATCAAAGTGATTTTTTCATTTATGTCTCCATTATTGAAGTCATGCTGTCTTAGATAACTGCCAGTCTTTGATTACATCCTGGTCTCCATGAAAATGGCCTCCTCCATAGGCCTCAATGCAGGGGAATAGAACAGATTGCCAAAGACTTAATCTATGTTTCTATGGGCCTGATCCAGACCTACGCCGATGCGCTGTGCTTACTAAAGTGCAGCGTATCGGCGTTTACTTACCCTGACACTCCCCCTGTGCGGGCGTATGGCCCCTTCCTTATGCCGGCTGAAGGCTATCCTAACTTCAGCCGGCGTAAGGAAGAGGCGTCAAAGCAAAACACACGGATAAACGCTCCAAAGCAGTGATTCCCAAGGACTACTAACATTCCATGTTTTCCAGACCTCCACACAGAACAAGTGATATAGGGCAGGATCCAGACTTAAGTAAGTGCTTGAAATATGTTACTCCTGGGCTAAACCATGTTGATTGTATTGGAGTCATATTTCATCTGTTGCAAACATTATTAGAGTTGAGAGTTGATGTTTGCTATCCCAAGTCTAAATAACAGTGTGATAGTAACGCTGGTCAGTATCTGTGTGTAGTACAAGTAAGTGACCGCCCTAATGGTTTATCCTGCCCTGATCTGTGGGAACAAGACTAGCTTATATAGAGGAACATTAAGATAGGGAAACTAGATATGGAACCTCTACAAGACTATAGAAAGACTGGGGATGATGCTTGTTTCTAATAATCAGTGACAGGACGACATAAAAAAAAAATAAATGATACGCTCATAGGAACACTCACCTTAACCAATAAGGGCCTGCGATTGGTATCTAGAGACAAATATCCCAGAATGCTCAGCAGCAACTCTTTCTGTATCAGAACAAGAAAACCCATCAGTCATTTCCCCATCACGGGTCCTTTTCCCACTGTGTACTAACAGAATAAGAGTCATTACCTTCAGATTGTGCTGCAGAAACAGCAGCTTCTGAGTAATTAAGAACTTGGCCTTTTTGTTCTTCAGAACCAGGTCTCCCAACAGCTGGGAGAGAGCAGCAGCCCTGGAAATGACAGGGATCTAATTAACAAATGTTGAATGGTACCAACGTGTGTAATAAATGACATTGATCTTGATTCATATATAAGAAGCACCGGATTCTATGTGCGCAAATCAGAGAAATAACCTACTACGCATGCGTAGATTACGCAATCTACGTCCCATTTAGGTACATATGGTAATCAGCCGGGGAGGGAGCTGGAAGGTGACCTCCGTACTAATTTTACTTCTTAAGAAGGTTACTTAAGGTAGCCCTATGACACTCTTCAGTGTCATTAGGCTCCTAAAAACAGGAACGGGTTGTGGGGTTGGATGGCTGAGTTGGGTGCAGATCTGGCTGCACTTACTCTTAAATCTGAATCTTGTCCATTATCATCTGTAACAAGCAGATCAAGAGCCTTGCTAACTCTCCTGGAACATCAGGGACACTCACGAAATTCAGAGCGTGCCAGAAACCCTGGAGAACGCGCAATCGCCCCCGCCCCCAGCGATGAAAGCTATTGTGATACACAGTCTCCGGGGGAATGTCAGGTGTCTCTCCCTCTAGCATCTCACAGGGGCAAGAAATAAGAAATTGGGCAGAAAGTCGGGCTTTTTATGTATCTGTGTAGACAACTTTCTGTGTGCATTTCTAATCTCACTATTGGATCATTGGGCTGGATCCAGACTTAAATAAGTGCTTAAAATTAGTTACTCCTGGGCTAAACCATATTGATTGCAGGGGAGTCATATTTCATCTGTTACAAACAGTATTAGTGTTGAGAGGTGATGTTTCCTTTCCCAAGTCTAAATAACAGTGTGATAGTGAAGCTGGTGAGTATTCTGTTGCAGTAAGCAATTCAAAGATATATCCCTGCATGCAAAGAATACAATTAACTTGACTCCCCCTGCAATCACCATGGTTTAGCCCAGGAGTAACTTTCAAGCTCTTTATTAAATCTGAATTAGTTCCACTGTGTGTATAGCAATTAGAGCAATGAGATCTGTCATCTATTACTACATGTTTAGCTGTGACAGAAGCCATCCCTCTGTGTTTTCATATATTTCATTGAATATTTATGCCCATATTCTATTTGTAGAGCTGATCTTACGTTTGGCAGATTTGCTCAAATAACAGGTTTTTCCTTGACATTTATAATAATACAAAAAAGACAATGTTGTAAAACATGAAATGATTTCTCCTGAAAATAACAGACGCATCCAATACAAGTTAATTACTGGTGTACCACGAGGCATGCTGATAGTTTAAATTAAAATGCCAGCGAAGAATACTGTAAGGAGTTAGAAGAATTACTAATGCATGATGAGGACTGACTTTCATAGTCTGTAGGAGGTAATGAAGTTACAAATTGTGTCCTCCTCTACCGGTCGAAGCTCCCATCACAGCCTCACGGGTGAGGGAGACCACTTCCCTTGTTCATAAGGATTTCCGCTGGGTGGTCGCTACCTCTTAGCACCC
>WWET01005583.1:0-14984 GCA_011038615.1 Limnodynastes dumerilii | reverse complement strand
AACATGGCCTGGCACTCTAGCCATTACCCAGTTACTAATCATGATCTTCTATCTATAAAATAATAGTCAGAGAATTAGTTACAAATATCTGCAGATATGTGATATAAGCCACCTGCCACTTACAAGGCTTCTCTGTTAGGTGGTCCTAACTCTGACATCATCACCAAGAGTGCCGTGGGCCTGGACCTTCAGAACAGTAATGCAGAGGTCTGAACTGCAAGGCATTCAGACCTCTGCCAACAACAATCTTTTACTAGTGTCCTCGGAAGGACAGAGAGGAGGCCTGGGGCTATCCCGGGCCCTCCTCTCTGTCCGGGCCCGGGACACTAGGCCCGGATGTCCCCCCCTGATGGCGGCCCTGCTAGAAGCACACACAGTTTTAATAATAATTCTCCACATGCTCCTATAGTATGACTTCATATATTGCGCCAATTTAACTGTGTTCACTTTTACACATATCAAAATATGACACCTCTCAAGTCACACTCTACAGACACTACATTTTTCTTTTCATTATGTATCACTATAAGGCTGGTTATATCTAAACATAACTCTCACTTTAACCAAGACAACAACCCTATTTTTCTGTATTCCATATCATAGACAAAGAGCTATCTGTAAGACCTGTAGTGACTAATACAAGTGACTAACAATAGATAACTGATGCTTTAAGTGGCCTAGTAAGTGTATACTCCTTGCCATCTGTGGTCTACAACCTGTCTAAATCTTCTGACTGTTTACTCTGCCATCATACTGTATATAGACAAATAAACACCCACTCTCCAAACAGACATACAATTAGAGAACATCCATGCACTTGTAGTTAGCCACAGCACCTTCGCCTCACAAGCACCATGAGGTGCATCGCAACGCAGAGTCAGCGCCAAAGCCTGCCGCACTCACCATGATGTCACCAAAATCAGCATGGACACCAGACACTAAGCCCTGAGCACCACGCAGGCTGACAAACTCACACGGAGAGGGCCAGACACCACGCCGTCTCCTTGTATCCAAGCACCGAGTGCAAGTCAGTTAGGGAACACGTGTAGCACACACAAATACGTATAAAGTCAATAATCAAAAATCATGATGAACAAATCATGACACACCTGTTTGAAGACTACCCAACTCCAGTGACTCCACTTAACACAATAAATACCTAGCACTCTGCGGTCACAGAAAAGAAGATACAAATTGCATCAAAATGAAAAGTGCACATAATACACACAGACAAGTAAGGAATAAAACTACAGTAACAAATATGGCCCAACTAGCTATGAATGTATTACCTGTTTCCAGGTGTCTACATGTAATACAGCTTGGGCATCTGTAGCACTCCGGTGCACAAAGCATAAAAGAAGTAGTTGTAGATATCAACAAGGAAATGTCAGTTATAACTTTATCCTTAATGTTTTTGCCCCTAACCTAGCAGGGCATTATGCGTGAGTGATTAAAAATGTTTACAGCATGGTCCATCTGTACTATAGGCCATAGAGTTCTAGTAGCCTTATTTATGAAATGGCTCATTCGAGAAAAGCGATTGACCCAAGGTAGATATTCCACTTCGGATGCCCATGTTTTCAAAAGAAGCAATTGTTGGAATTTGCAGGGCTTTAGCCTTGGCGTCTTCTAATATACTTTTCGAATACCCTCTTGCTAGGAATTTTTCCATCACCGCAGACAAGTGTAGATAATTCATCTCCTCTTTGTTAAATGTGATGTGAATTATAAATGTTCATTCATCTTGGTGACTTAACCCATGAATTTTTCCTCCATTGCCCACAATCAAAACACCAGAAGTTCATCAATGTATTTTGTAAACATGAATAATCCACTGGCACAAAGAGGATTAGTGAGGAACAACTCTGGTCCAGTTTTACTAAACTGCAGGTTTGGAAAACTGGAGATGTTACCCATAGCAACCAATCAGATTCTAGCTCTCACTTTCCTGTTACATACTAGAGAATGTCAGCTAGAATCTGATTGGTTGCTATGCGCAACATCTCAACTTTTCCAAACATGTAGCTTAGTAAATCTGGCCCTCTGACTCCACTAGTCACTCTTCAGCATTGACAAAGGCCGGTGCTACATAGCGCAATCCTAAGATCTGTAAAAATGAATGCCCATCAAACATACACAAATACACTTGGAGGGGGAATCCAAATATTTATAGATAAAAGTAACTAAACAAGTCATTAAAATACAAAACATTATTGTTCTATTAATTCTTAAATATAAAGCATATATATTGGCATTTATTATAGCATAATGTGATTCTTACCTTATATATAACTTTCTTTTATGTCTGAGTACAGATGAATGAACTGGGGAGGCATTAAGCTATTGGGAGTCCACTGGATAGCTAAGGAAAGAGTCCTCTACCAACCTTATGATTTCTAAGATTGTTTCATTCTTAAGCATGGTCTTGCAAATGGAGGAGGTGCATCAGGATAGAGGAAATCTTAGTTATGGCGACTGATTGGTACAGCAATGTTTTTTGTTGCTTTAAAAAAACTAAAAAGATAAATATCAAAACAGTAACTGTTAATTGTGTCGTGTTATATAATCATAAAGAAATTCTCAAATATCCCTATGCAAATTAATCTTATTGTTTATATATTTGTCACCATAGCTTACTACAATCCTTTCATTATCCAATATATTAACCAATATCAATATAAAAGAAACTATTGCATATATTACCCCATGGCTTCATTGTTGAAAGTCTTGAGCGTGTGTGAGAATGTGTCCAACACGGAAATCCAAAGTTATATGACTTAGTTCTGGCCAATAATATACATAAATTACCACTTCAACTAATGTACATTTAGAAGACTTCCATTTTTTTCACAAATTCTACCTATAACATTAACATATACCTAAAAACCTCCATCTAATGTTGACAAAAAATATATATATAGCATAAGAGTTTATCTCTCCAGTGTTGTCCAGTAGTTTGAATATTTTTTATAGAAGCTTTGGCAAAAGAATACTTTATAAGTATTAAAATAAACCACTTAAACTTAATTTTTTAAAATTTTACTTTTCTTACATTAATTTCTGCAGCTTCCATGTGTTTTCAATTGCAACTCTTATTAATGGCTATCCACTCCTCCTATCTGTAATTCTCTACCTCACTGTGGTTGCCTCCTCTCTCTTCCATTCTTCCTCTCCTCTAATGGTAATTGGCTATGTTTCTAATACTCCAGCTTGCTACCTTTCACTGTCCTTTTTATCTGTTTTTTCTTATCTGATTTTGAAGAAATAAATGTTTATTGCTGTGTACACACCTATATGAAATTCAAAAATATCTTTGTTATATTGAAAAATATTTAGGTTTTATATTTCATGTATGGGATACATTTGCATCAAAGCACAATTTATTTATTAACAGCTTTTTATATATCAGGTTATGTAGCGCTTTCACAGAGAATATTTAACATTCACATTAGTCCCTGCTCCCGTTGGAGCTACATGCTAAGGTCACTAACACAGGCATACAAATACACACAGACTGGAGCTAATTCATTCAGCAGCCATTTATCCTACCAGCATGTTTTCAGAGTGTGGGAGGAAACAGGGCTGGACTGGGATTAAAAATCAGCCTTGGCACTTAAAGCAGACTGACCCCTCTGATGTGAGGTTCTGACTACTTGCACGGCTACACTGGATACTAAGTGGTACAACCATGCCTTTTTCTGACAGACTGAAATATACATTCCGCAAAGGACGCTGCTACATCACTTAGCAGCTGATGCAACTGTGCAAGTTATAGGTCTTCAACTGCAGAGACACAGCGATTCTCAGCTCCTTGCAGCATTGGAACAGCACTTGCCTGAAGGTGTCTTTGCACTGCAAGGAGCGGAGAATCCCCGTTCCTCTGCAGGTGAAAAGAGTTAGTAACTTTCCATCAGCAGCCTGTCACTATGGTAATTTAAGGGTTAAAAATGATTAAAGTATGGATGCAACCTTCCCACGGGAGGATTTCCTCATTATCAATGATTAGGTGGCCACTATCTATCCTGGGTGTATAGGCTGGTAACCAATCCTTTAAGGATATGAACTTCTATTACCTCCGGTAGATATGAGAACCAAGTATTATAACCCATGGCCCCCCTACAGCAGTATAAGTGGGAAGTTGCAATAGTAATAGGACGCCAGTACGGTATTGGATAATAGAAGTATCATCACGGACTTAAATAGACAAGGAGCTCACCTTGATAAGACTCATTCTGAGTTGAAAAGGACTCCATTTCATTTACCTCTCAGGTTAGGTACTACGAAAGCAGCAATTTATCAGGGCTCTTTTTTACCATCTTGTGCATATTTTTCTTGAGGAAGCCTTTATTGGAGGAGAAAGATACTGGAAATAAAAGAAGGGTTTCTAAGTCTTATATGCAGAGATAAAAGAGAATGACAGTGTAAGTGAAATATGAAAAGTGTCAGACTGAGAGAAGGTTTACAAACTGCACTAGGAAAGTTTGTTTATATTTCTATTTCACCCTCCACCTGAGGGGAGAAGTACACCCCAGCCTGTTGTTTTATATGTTAAGATTTAATAGAGCCAAATTGTAAGTGGAATATATAGGAGGGCTTGGCTGAGACAAATTAAACATATTGCCCTAGGAACATACCGTTTGAGAGGAGGAGCATACACCAACCCACTGTTTTATATGCTTTGATCCAAAATAGCTCAATTGTGAGTGAAATATAGAGGTGTGTTTGGCTGAGACAAGTTAAACATATCACACTAGGATACATTTTGTCCTTTTTATATTTCTATATTACCTACTGTTTGAAGAGAGAAGAGTAGCCTCATCAACCGCTATATATATATTGAGACACAACAGAGTCAAATTGTGAGTGAAATATAAAGGAGTGTTGGGTATATTTTGTTTTCTTGTGTTTTCTACCATCTGAAGGAAGAACACTCTAGAGACTTTCTTGACTTTAAAGCATTCACAAAGAACGAGACATTTTTTGGAACATATGCATGAACATTAAGGGCCGGATTCAGAGCTCCGGCCGCAATGCAATTGAGGCCGGAGTTCTGCGAAAAGAGCTACTGCGCGTGCGCAGTAATTTTGGAACGTAATGTAGTACACATGGTCTTTAAAGACTGCACATAGTTTTTTCAGTAAGAGGAGGTGTGCCAGAGCAGCCTCCATAGAAAGTTAGAAGTGGGAGGGGAACGCATTTTAGATTAGGAACCAGGGAAGGGTTACCAATGTTTGTGCATATTTTCCCTACTTAAGAGGAAAAATACACACGGGAACTTAAGGTAGCTTATGGCACTCGTAAGTGCCATTAGGCAGCTAAAAACGTGGGCAAGACGTGTGAGGGAACTGGACACTCAGGTGCGGTTAAATGCTAAACCGCACCTACGGACTTCACAGTTAAGTGTGAATCGGGTCCTATAATAGTACATACTGTAGATAGATATAGGCACATATCTACACAGAATAAGCAATATAGATATAAAAATAAGGTCTCTTTCCTCTTTACTGATTCTTTTCTTTCTTTCTTTTTCTTCAGGTGTCTGGCGGAGGACACATAATTGTAATTCGTATGGCCCTATTCTATTACTTATCTTTCTATTTAGTAATATATATATTTATAGAACTGTTCATTAATATGTATGTATGTATGTATGTATGTATGTATGTATGTGTTTACATTATACCTATTTACGCAGATTAGGGTTAAGCCCCATAATTTTTTCTGTTTCACAACCACTGATTTACCCTTGTTTACAATTCCCCCTCCCCTTTATAGATGCACATTAGGTATCTTGGTGCCTAATTACATCCTTATCTTGTTTATTTACACTATTTAAGTGAGCTTTGGTGGTACTCACTAGGTATTTGGGCAGCCGCTAGTATAATTAGTTTTTAGTTATCAGCAAATGTATGTTTGTTTATGTAATTTTTTTTACTGTAAAGAATGTTTATTTTGTGTACTTTTTTTTTTTTTTTTACAAAAATTTTTTTTTTTGTTTTTTTTTTTTTTTTTTTTTTTTTACTGGCCCAAACATAACATGGCATTAACCCTTGCCATGCTGTTACTTATAGTACTAGAAGGCACAGCATGGTCTGAAAAACATGGCCATTCTGTGCCTTTTAGTACTATCAGCGTCAGCATCAGGGTTCCAAGGATCAACTGCGATTTTTCCAAGGACAATAGCCGTGCTTTTAAACATAAAAGCACAGCAATTTATCCGTGGAAAAATCGATGAATGGCGACAGTGATGATAAATTGCCAAAAAAAAAAAGCATGGCTTAATAAATGAAAAAAAGTGCGGCAAAATCGCCATGATGGCTGGCGATTCATAATCTCTGTCCAAAAGCGATTTTAGTAAATGAGGCCCATAGAAACATAGATTGTGATGGGCACTAGAGAGTATTTAGGTGTACACATCTGTATGAACTGCCGTACGTATAGTAGTAAAACTAGTTAAAAGTGATACAGCCGTATAGAGTAGTAACTCACAACACCCCAAGTTATAAGTCGTCATAAGACCATCTTCTCAGAAAAAGTTTACAAATTACATTGATGTCATTGCCATCTAAAGCTTAGTAATATACATATAATACCTGCACATGTGAGTTAATTTTCTGGCGCGGAAATTTAAATATTGATTTAATACCCTAGAGCCTATTTGATTTAGGATATTTTTACATTTATCCTAATCATGTTTTCATTTTTTACTGTGGTAGCCTCTACTGCCTTAGATGGGATCTATTCCACTTTTTAACTCCTTTACTGAAGTAGTTTTTCTGCACATGTCCTCTAAACCAATCACCCTCCAATTTATACACATGTCCTCATGTTCTAATATAATTCTTCCTTTTTAAAACACCATCCTGATGTAACTCATTAAATACCTTGATTTGAAATCTGCTATCATAACCCCCTCTCCCATTTCTACTCAATGCTATACATGTTTAGTTCCTCTAGACATTCTTTCATGATTATGCTCCTATTTGTGTAATCTCTAATGTATTAATGTCTTTCTGGAGATATGGCCTCCAGAACGGAACATGGTACTTCATGCCAATAAACGGTAAAGTGGAACTACTACTTCTCTCTTTCTTATACTGATTCCCCTCCCTATGCAGCCAAGCATCTAACTTACCTTCATCATTGCTTTGTTAAATTGCCTTATCTATATATCTTTTGCTATAGCAGTAAGAATTTTTGAATACGACCGTCCATAAAAATAAAATCTTACTTTATCTATGTATTTATCTCTCAGTGTATTTAAAGAATTGAATATATTTTGAGCACTATACAACCTGCCAGCCACTGACAGCTGCCCAAACACGTGAGCAGTTGGCAGCCTATGACTGCACTGCCCTAGTGCCAGATGTGGGGGCACGGCTCCATTTGAGCCCCCTCCCTTTTATGCAAATACAGGTTTTGGGGCCCAGCTTTCTTGTTCACTCCTGAATAGCATCAAGAATCAAGTAATTGCAGATTCTTTTACAGCCTAAGACTAAGTTTATTTCTTATACTTCGTATGAGATTTGAAATTTAAACGTACATTCTAATATGAAGTCACACAGAATAAAGTATAATTTGGAAATTTCTGATCAATAGAAGTCCCTTTACTGTTTTTGCGTGTAAGAGCCAGTTTACTGAACAATTGTAGGTCAACAGGAGGTTGTTATTTAATAATGTGTATGAGAAAACAGACACAACAATATATATTTGAAATTGAAACCATGATATAAAAATATAATGCAAATGTATTTCTTTTATGCTAAAGTGATATTCAAAACATATTTTTATGGTAGAGTTCATCCTTACCCTAATCAAAAGTCTACTAATTTAATTTTCTTTAATCCTTGTTGCACTTTGTGAACAGAAGCAAGGCAGCATGCATACTAATCATTTGCTTCCTCTAAACTCTTCCTACTGGAAGAGAGGACCTGGTGTGCAAATCTGAGGTTGGAACAAAGATACACTAATTATCTACTATTTATTTGCCTGCTTGGATGGTTCTAAATACCAGAGTGATTAATTAGCACAAGACAGCAAGGGAAGGATGTCACACCCTTTTCGATGTTTAAGTGTTGGCAAAGGTTTTGTTCAAGTGATGACAACAGCATATATTTAATACTTTATTAGAGTGCATAACATATGGCTGGTATAACTAATTGAAATGGGTCAAACACAAACACACGCAAGAATGGTGTGAATTGTAACTTGAATATACATTTTCAAAGTATTGTAAATTTTGACAGAAATTAATTTAAACGGGTATAGTGTCTGCAACTACAATAACAAATTCAACAATGACACAGCTGACTCCAAACCGGCTGAATCATTGCAAAACGTGTTTTAAATTCAACAGCTATAGGTTTGGCATGGTACCCCTTTGTGATGTGTATATATAAAATATCTAAAACAACTGACCTTATTTATTCAAAATACACCCTCTTTTCTATAAGCCATGACCCTGTTGCAGCCTGCAAATCGGGACAGTCATTCCTAAGTCAGGATATGATTGATAACAGGTAGATACAGGTGCCATACTTACCACTGCTAACTGCCGCTGCTAACTGCCAAGACTAGAGAAGACCATGTGACATAGTTGCCTGGTGTGTTCCAGCGCTGCATCAACCCAGCTGACTATTTTATAAATATGTAGAAGAGCGAAGTGGTTTTTATTCTGAACATCCACAGATCAGTGATCATGCTGCATTTGGCGCTGCTCTTGCTTCTCGTTTTCAGCCATGCATTTTTTATTTAACTATCTCACTACTATGGCCCAAATCCAGACCTACGTCCGTTTGCTTTTTTACGGCGGGCGTAAGCGTAAAAACGGCCTTTTGTACTTACTGCGCATGCACATCGCAGATGTTACTCTCATGTTACGGTCTGAGAAACTGAGTGTATGGGCCTTGATCGTAACAGCTTCGTATTTACGCTAGGGGGGGCATGCCTGCCATACGAAATCCGTAATTATGAACCGAGGGCGGGGTGAAGCATTTAAATTGTACAGTATGGGCGTACTAAGAGTCGTAACTATGCAATGAGCTTAGGAAACACGCGGTTACACTCAGAAAAGTTAGGGTATGTTTTGCTGAGCGTAAAAAGCCAAAAATAAATAAGATCAAGGGGAGTGCCGAGTGGAGTGCATCGGAGGTACGCCGACGTAAATACGCTACGCACATTAGCGTTTCATGAGCGTAGGTCTGGATCAGGCCCCATGAGAGCAGGGGGCCGTATTCAGAGATCCGTTTTTGAGGGGAATTGCGTGCATTTAGGATCGGATCAACTGCGCATGCGTAGTAACTTTATTTACGTAAGTTACGTTGAATATACGCTCGTAAGTGCTTTAGGCACGGGCATGTGAATCGCACTTGGGTACATACGTGCGGATGGGCGGCGTAGAAATCAATACTTGCAAATTTACATAAAAGTGGGTGGGGGGAGGCATTTAAATGAACGCATGGAGGCGAGGTTATAAAGAATCGCACGGACAGAGCACATAATCGCCCGTAAGTACAAACATAGAAACAAAGAACAGAGTGATCTAGGGACTCGTAAGTCCTTGACAGCACGTCCGGGAGATGCGTATAATTGCATACATAGAAAATGGCTCTCTGAATACGGCCCAGGGTGGGCAGCTGCTACTGGGCACAGAGGAGTTTGGGTTACAGCCACCCATCCTACACACAAGGATCACTACGCTGTCAGAGACTGGCAGCTTAAGACGGCACTCAACACTCTATGAATGCTAAGGGCTGTTTTTAAATACTTTTGGTAGTGGCTGCTAGCAATATATTTATATACAGTCCTCAGCACTCATAGATTAAGTGCCGAGCACTGTTTTACGCTGCTGACCTTTGACAGCTGCGTGTACATGTGCTAGATAGAGGGGAAAGGGGGTGCAGCATGAGTCAACTACACTCCTATCCAAGCTATCCAAATGCCAAAAAAGCACTTTAATGTCAATGCAAATGCACAAAAAGTAAAATGACCAATCGTGACTTGCATTCAGGCTTGGATTGCACCCTATTGTGTGTGCATTTTTGAGCATGCAAAGTACTTTCAGGTCTGGATCAGCCCTTAGGTCTCCTGCCTTTTCCCAGAAGATAGTGCAAATTTTGAATTTCCCTGAGATGACACCAGCTTCATCTATCACTCCTTCTGCTAAACTGTTAAACCAACAATATTTGTGGAAATTTCATGTTACAGAGCAATATTTGCACTATGATAATAGATAAGTAAAGAGGCATTGCCAAAAGTTAAAAAAAAACTTTCAAAAATGTAATAGCTTCTAATTAACATCAATATCAAAACATCTTGTTTTTCAATAAACTTTTATATTTCAATAAAATTTTAAATTGGCACTAGCAAATAGTTTTATGTATTATGGAAAATAGTTATACGAACTTTTTTATAAATAGGTTACAGAGTTTTCTATAGCTCTCAATAACAAACACTTACAGTAGTGCCAAGTTAAACCTTTTCCAAATACAGGGAAAAGTCTGCCATATATGGTGGGAAATTGCATCACCTGCTGGGAAAAGTTTAATAGGGCTTCAGAAATAATTAAACCTGTAATTACTTACATTTAGCAGCTACTGGCTTCCTGCAGTGATCAGCAAATGGTGCTGATGTCACCCACTCAATGTGCCTGATCCAGACCTACGCTCATGAAACGCTCATGTGCGTATTTACGCCGGTGTACCTACGATGCACTCCCATAGGAACTCCCCTTGGTCGTACTTAGTTTAGATTTCTTATGCCCAGCAAACCCCACCCTAACTTTTCTGTTCGTAACCGCGGGCATCTGTAAGCTCATTGCGTAGTTACAACGCTTAGCACGCCCATACTGTATGATTTAAATGCCTCACCCTGCCCTTGGTTTGTAATTACGGATTTCGTATGGCAGGCACGCCCCCTCAAGCGTTAATCTGAAGCTGTTACAATCAAGGCCCATGCACACAGATTTTCTGAGCGTAACATCTCCGCGCATGCGCTGTATATACAAATACCCGTTTTTATGCTTACGCCCATCGTAAAAACGCACATGAGCGTAGGTCTGGATCAGGCCCAATGTGACAGTTTGATGCAATAAAGGCATTATTATTAGAAAGAGTGTATGACTCATCCTTTGAATTGAATGGCTGATATCAGCTACATTGTCTAATTATCCTGGAAGAAGTTTCAGACGAAACGCGCGTCAAGACTCTGTAATATCGGATTTTCTGGTGCAACAGAATTCTGCGCCACACCAGATATTGAGAATATGTGAGGTTTATGTCTGTTAGAATAGAGTAATATACTTACATGGGATGGGAGAAGTGCAGTCGTGAGATTGCTAGTGGACTTGGAGCTAGGGACTCACCCATTTTTATTGTGGAGCTTAGCAGTGCAGCGCTTTTATGATGTTTTTTGAATACTATCTAAATATCAGCTGCTGTGTGATTGTGTTTTATATTTCATTATGTCATTATTTTTAATTGTTAAGATATTATGGATTTTTATTCGGGAAGATAGTTTCCTTCTTAGCATATTACCTTACATATATTTTATATTGGTGTGCACAATAATATGTGCTTTCTTTCGACTCATATTTTTCTTTGTAAGGTTCCTATTTCTTATTGTCTTACTTAGTTGGTGCTATAAGGTAGCACCTGTGCTTAATTGCTGGCATGGTTTTCTATTTATTTTTCAGATTTTCTAATGGATTGTAATCTAGGTTTCCCATTATGTCACGAAAGAGGGGTACAGGCACATAGGTCACTATTTATGTCTATTTTATTATTATAGTGTCTGTTATAGTATTAATTTTCACTATAGTAAGATTAGGTCTGTATAATACAGCTTCTATTGACCAGTACACATTAAAGTCTCAGACTGTGGCTACATCACACAATGGGGGGGGGGCCTAGCTTAGAATTTTCCCATTAGCTATACCACTGGCTTAGTTCTTTCATACATATGGGTTTTTTTTTGCTGAAGGCGAAACTTTTAAATAAAATATGTTATAATATTATATACTCAGTGGTCAATACCCTTAATAATATTCATATTGGTTATGATTATATGCTACCTAATGTATGGTCATCATTGCGCATCAAGAGTTGTACTGTCAGAGCTTCTCTACAACTATTGTTTAGGACAATTATACAATGCTTATTTTATTTGGATATAAAGTTGAAGGATGCAATATTGCAATACTATGACATTATTATGACATTTAAAAACGATAGCTATCCTACTATACTTTGCATGAATTGACTTGCTGACTATTTTACAAAAACATAACATATACATGTATTCACAAAGAAACAATTCCAACACATGTAGCACATCGAATAAAATGATTGTGTAAAACATATTCTTTCTTTATTTACTGACAGGTTTTTATGTAGCGCCATCACTTTACGTAATCTGAATTCCATAACACACTGACAGACAGCTAGACTAGGGTTCATTTTATTCGGTGACCAGTTAACCTACCAGTATGTTTTTGCCTTGTGGGAGGAAACCAAAGCACCAGGAGGAATTGAACTTAGGACCTCATCGCTGCTGCAGAAGTTTGAAATGTTTAAGATAAACAAGTAAAATTATTAGTAATGTATTAAAGTTAGAAATTAAGGGCCGGATTCAGAGCTCTGGCCGCAATGCAATTGAGGCCGGAGATCTGCGAAAAGTGCTGAATCCGGTCCTAAGACTCACTGGATTGTTTTATCTAGGTGCTTTAATGTAACCTTGTGTATCAATTGGTGATGACTATCTTTCAAAGCCAGCCTCAGGTCCCTATCTGCTTTGCTATCTTGTGACTTAACTACATTTATAAATAATCATTTCATTAACCACATTTTTTTCAATAAAAAATATGAATTCACAAAAGTGAAATAGATTAAACAGTCTTCATATAAATAAAATATTTCAGCATAGTTTAATATAAATATGGTATATATTCTCAATATCTCCATAAGAGCACTCTATATTTCACCTGTAAAACTTCTCAATATGGGCCAGATCCAGACTTGATAACGCCATATGACTTATGCACATGGCGTGCATACATCAGCTATGGGTTCATACTGCACAGTACCAAGACTTGGTACATAGCTGGCTGACCAATGCTGCATTCTGAATCGTTAGTATGTGTTCGATAACGTGACGGGCCCACTCACCTTGAGTACGAGATACACATGGTGGGTGGGAGTAGGAATGCAAATCATACAGTAAACGCTTTCCCAATTACATTTGATCTTGCATTCTGTACGTGGCCCTTCTCTATCTGAACATTTAAGGTAGGGTTCTGGATGCAGAAGGGCTGTATGATGAGGGTACAGGATCGCATATTTCGTATTGTTAGCCCTGTGGTGGTTAACGTATGAATTCTGCACTCACAGTATGTCCTATGCCACTATATCCCTATAACAAATATACTGTAGCTAGTATACTTTAACTGATAGTAACATAACCTACTGTATAGATCCTTGCTGATCCTGATATAGCAGACTGCTGGAGTTTTACAAGTTTAAGTCATTGTAAAATTGTATATTGAAGTTACTGCTTTGAAGTGTGTTCATTTCTAAGGATAGATCTGCAATCTATATCCATAACCATCAATAATAAAATATCATCTGTGCCTTAGAAAGAATACTTTTATGCAGTGTGCCCTCAGCTATCTTCATGATCTCTTCCAATTCCCCCCAGGTGACACATTGCATCTACACAAAAAGCATCCAACACTGATAGTTACAAAAGATTAAAAAAATTAAATACTGTACTACATTAAACAACTGCTTTTTTCTTATACTATATATACTTAATAGTATAAATCATCAGCAGTACACTTACAAAAAAAAATATAGGACAAAGGTAAAAGAAGCTGTTCTACTAGCAATAAAAAATTAATAAATATATACGTTTCCTCAGGTTTCTACACCTTTGTTCTATATTTTAACGCAAAATTCACGTGTGCTTGTCACCCATGCTAAAATGGCTCAGCCATTTTGTAGAGCCATTCCAAGCTCTGCCAGTTACATTTTTTTTTATTAACACTATTGATTTTTATATGTCCTAAATTTTCGGTTCAAATCTACAATAATATACAACTAAGCTCATTAACAACAACTTAAAGTCATGAATAGTTTTTTTATTGGATAGAAGAAAGTAAAAACCTTGGGAAATTGCAATTTGCAGGGCCAGATTAAGAAGGACTTTAACCCTTGTATAGACTTCAAAGGTGGTAATGAGTCAAAGATGCTATTGGATCACTACAAAAGACAGCATTAAGTATCTCATGTAGAAGCCACAACCTTAATCCAGCCCTGACAGTTTATAACTATAGTTGGACTTAAACTTCCAATTTCTTGGCAGTCAGATCCCCAAGAAATACAAATTTTAAATAATGCTTTAACATTGGACTGCACTAAATAGATATCCATGTGTTAACTTTGTAACCATCCAAATATGAACAAATTAGTCTTCAAGCGGACCTTGTTGACACAAGGCTGTGGGTCTTTTTATCACTTCCTGGGCACTGTGAGATGCAAAATAGATGTAATGAGAAAATAATATACAGTATTATTAGTTTGGTTTGTGTTGGACAGTATTTTCAACTAAGTCTTAATATTCCTACACTGAGCATTTCCCAGCAGTTTTGTGGCGGGTGGGACCTAAGTGGTTATATATGTAGTGATTTTTATATTTCACATGTTGCGGTAATGCTTATGCAAGGCCTAAACCATAGTTAAAGGGGAAGCCTGGTTTGCAGCTATGACGCATGCAAGTAGCACTATAGAAATGCTTATTTTTTTTATTATAACCAAATAAGGTGATGGTTTGCCTCCTTGATAGAGTCTATGTAAACAGAGGGAATGAGGAAGGGCATTAGTGCTCTGTGGATGGATGTACAATATGGCAGGTGTGCTCACTGATGGGCAGAGAAATTGGCATTGTTGAGATCCAATAGATTTAAGGATGGACCCCCTTTGTCACACATT
>WWET01005582.1:51856-71245 GCA_011038615.1 Limnodynastes dumerilii | reverse complement strand
ATACATATATATACAATGGCACAATTAGTTACTGGTTAATGGCAAGAGTGGTATCTATCTATCTATCTATCTATCTATCTAACTATCTATCTATCCCCTAGTGCACTGGGCACAAATGTGCATATGTGGGTAATTACTCAGGTAAATGCTCACAAGGCTGCACTTTTTTTGTATAGCAGTGATTAGGATGCAATGTGTATTGTAGAATGCAGTCTGTATTATATAGTGGTAACTGGGATGCAGTCTGTATTATATAGTGGTAACTGGGATGCAGTCTGTATTATATAGTGGTAACTGGATTGCAATCTGTATTGTATGGTAGTCAATCAGATGCAGTGTATATTGTATATCAGTGACTAGGATAAGCAATTACAAAAATGTGTTCTGTATTTTATGATGCTCATTTGTATACTGCAATTTATGACAGTAACAGGTGTGAAATCCTAAATATGAGGGGCGCACATTTACAGTTTGTAAGAAGGTGGGGGAAGTAGTGCCAAGCATCCTTGTACCACCCTGTGTGGGTCTCCACATACAGAGTTTAGTATCAATTATTAATTCAACAAATAAAGCAGAAAGTAGAAGATGTTATACCCAGGGCCAGATTTCCCTATAAGTAACTCGGGGTAGAGTGGAGACACTGAGCTCGCTGCAGCTTAACAGTGACAGGCATGGGCACCCACAGGATCAATCAAACATAAGCCGAGCACAATTCTCGCTCCACACATGATCAAAACAATGAATGCACATTTGCAAACAAGCAGCTGTTCCACCAGCATTGGATCACACTTGGTGACTGCAAAGGGTCTGCTCTAAAGCTCCCTGGTCTGTTCCAGGTTTCTGTTTAACCTAAAGGGTGATCTATGGAGGGATGCAGTGCAGCAGGATGCCAGGGTATAAAGGCACCCTAACTGCTCCACTGCAATTTGCAGCATTTATTTTAGGTGCATACTATATCCCTCTCTCCGCACAGCCAGTGTGTAGTCTAGCAAGAGAGACTGTTCCAACTGTGGTCAAGCTTCATGCAGCTATATTTCAGGGTATAAATATACATACACATGCACGCACATATACATACATACACGTACATATATTTATCTATCTATCTATCTCTTTCCATTGAAGTAGCATTTATTATCTAAGCGACCAAGAAGAAAGAATCCTCCAAGAAATATATAAAAAAATCTTCATTTAAACGACACACAGCCTAACAATATTGAATAATAAATCTTAACTTACATGATTGCATAGTACACAGTTTTTTAATTTGTCTTTAATCTTGAATACATAAAATCAATAATAAAAAAAAAAAAAAGACATGCAACCTCACTGACGCAGAGCTAGATAAAAGCTTAAGAATTATTCACTTCCTCCTGTTTGATCCCAGCCTGGAGCTAAATATGTATTTATACAAAGAAATGGCAGCTGTGGGTATGGCACTTACCAATAATCTTCAAAGCATTAAAGTGAGGGTTTTGGGAGAGAGTCCCAGTTTATGGTTAACTTCACAAAGCTGATCTGGGAGATTCACTAAGCAGTGATATAAAAGACAAATGTATACTTTGTTATTCTATGTGGGTGGGGAAATTATTCCCATTTGGGCATGAATAATAAAGTAGAAATATCTAAAGTAATAGCCAGCAGCAATCCATGCCATATTCAGTCACTGGCAAAATCCTGAGGTTGAGCAGTTTAACATTTGACTGAAACAGTTTACATATGCTCCAAATGAAGATGGCTCAATATACCTTTACAAAACTGTGATCTAGACCAGGTATGTCAAACTCGCGGCCCTCGGGCCACATGTGGCCCAAAAGCTTTAATTTTGCGGCACCATCTCACACAGGGAGGTCCGGTGATCGTTGCTGAAAAGGGCCTGCTATCAGCTGCCACAACAGTTAACCTGGGCAGCAGATAGCACAGCCTTTTTCAGCTGTCCTGTATAACTGCTGCATGGGCCGACAGCAGGAAACAGATTGCTTTATGGCCAGCGTCACACAGAACAGTTGGAAGATGGCACGCCCTGCCGAGGAGAGACAAGGATGGAAGGCATCAAAGGTAAGTAAGGTATAAACAGGGGAGGCTGGAGACATCTGAATGGGGAATTACTGGGAGCTGGAGACACATGAATGGGGAATTACTGGGAGCTGGAGACATATGAATGGGGAATTACTGGGAGCTGCAGGCATATGAATGGGGAATTACTGGGATCTGAAGACACATGATGGAGAATTACTGGGAGCTGGGGGCATATGAATAGTGAATAACTGGGAGCTGGAGACATATAAATAGTGAATTACTGGGAGCTGGAGACATATGAATGGGGAATTACTGGGAGCTGGAGACATATGAATGGGGAATTACTGGGAGCTGGAGACATATGAATGGGGAATTACTGGGAGCTGGAGATATATGAATAGTGAATTACTGGGAGCTGGAGAAAAATTGCATAGGAGACTTTATTTTTCTTGCTGCCCACACACTCTTAAGGCCCGATTCAATTAGCCACGATGATGGGAAAAAGTAAGCACTGCGCATTTTCCTGTCATATACGGCAGTGTTCCCCAACCTCAGTCCTCAGGGACCACTAACAGTGCATGTTTTCCAGGTCTCACTGCTGGAGCACAGGTGTGTTCATTACTAACTGACACATTTTAAAAGCTCCACAGGTGCTGCTCACTATATCACTTGTGATTCTTTAAGGAAACCTAGAAAATATGGACTGTTAGTGGTCCCTGAGGACTGAGGTTGGGGAACACTGATATACGGTATGAAAAATAGGCAAATTTTTCTGCACACAGACGCATAAAATTCGCCAGAAAAAATTCACTGAAATAGCTTCCCACTGGCGTATTTTGCGGGCCCTTAGACTTTAATTTTTGGCCCAATTGGGGTTTTGCATTTGACATGCCTGATCTAAATAGGTGAAAAAGAAAGAATAGAGGAATATGAATCAGAAGAATATGTTCCAATACTGTTCACTTAATTTCAAAGTGTTACTTTTGTTTGCTTCTCAGATGACAAAAGCACTTTTTACATTGTTGTGGTAAAATTTTGAAACATTATTATAGATGTACAATTTGTAATAACTTCTTCAAATTCTTTGCAATGTAATGCTTCTATGTAGCACTATCAAAGACGAATGAAGTCGTCCTATTTTGTGAATAGGAAAGTGATCACGGGGGAAGTACAGCCCAGCTCTAGAAATTCAATTTTACCTCAGAATTTATTTATTTATTTATTTACCTCTGGGGTAATCATTTCTGTTGTAAAATCACTAAGCTTAAATAAGTCAAACTATATGGACTCCATTTTAATATTAATTATAACTCATCTTTTTCCTTTTTTAAGGATTCTACATAAAATATGTTAAAACCTTTTGAAAATATTCCAGTAAATTTTGTGTCATTGAAGGTCAATGAAAGAAGAGCATTGGGCCGGAACCAGAACTATGTCCGTCTTCCATAGACGGACGTAGTTCAATAAACAGTAGCTACTGCGCATGCGTAGTAGCTATTGTACGTAATCTGCGTATCGTTTCGATACGTAGATTGCGTATATGCGGTCTTTTAAACAAGTATATACATTTCTATGCCAGACATAAAAAGCCCATGGACTGGATTCACAGATGCGTGTGTCTAAAGTACGCAAATATACGCGCGCACGTAGCATGGATGAGTTTTCGGTGACTTACGCTTCAATAGGGCAGTCTTAACTGTAAGTGTGTACTTATGTACGTATGCTACTTAAGTACGTGCGTACATGACTAACCGCGCCCTCAAAGGCTCATTTTAATGCCCCCCCCGCCCAACTTCACGTAAATTCACACATACGGAAGACAACCACGCCCCTCCGTATGTATGTCCCTAAGTGCGATTCAGAAGTCCGTGCCTAATGGACCTCCGTGCCTAAATCCTATGTAACTTGCGTGGAAAAAGTTACTACACATGCGTAAATATACGCATGGAAAACCACGCAAATTCGTACCTGTGAATACGGTCCCATGTCTGTAGTTGCCATCTTACGCTTACATACACTTGTTAGGAAATCAATAGGAAGTCAGTACCGGATCCCAAAAAACCCATTGCTGGCATTTTAATGGGGTTAAAGGAGAACAGCTGTCTGCATGCAGAATACTTCCACATTTCAATGCAGCCCATGCGTGTGTTTCAGGCTTCCAGTGCAGATTCAGATCCGCAGGATCCAGGCTTTCCGACAGCGGGATTGGACATCCCGCTGTGCATGCTGTGTGTATGCATTTCGCAGGGGGGACAAATTTTAATTGTACAGTATGGGCTTGGTTAAGCCCTTCCTATCCTTATTTATGTAGGCCTGGGCCATAAAATTTAAGGTGGGGTCCTGCATTCAGAAGTTCTAGGATAAATATAGAAAGTAAAAAGAGAAAATAATGTTTGAAGCACATCTGTACTTTCTGCTAAAGTTATACTTTTTCAGTGCTGGATTAACCTACTTACTTCCCACACAGTGGTAAACACAGGATTTTATTATTATTATTTTTTTTTAAAGAAGGGTTTCCAAAGTTTGTCATATATGTGGAGTATGTTAGGGTTCTGTATATGGCACAGTATGTGTCACATGTGGGGTATCTGTGAATACTCCACATATATTATAGTATGCCCATACCCATAAAATACCCCACATGTGCTTTATATAGTGTTACATTTCCAGACCACTAGCATACTATTATATGTGGGATATTTTAGGGATTTGGAGATGGCACAAACCAGTAAACAACACTTACCTTGCAGCAGCTGCTTGTTCCAGCTAGGCGGCAGTGAGGAGATGTAGATCTACTGTGCTGTGTCTATGTGTCACCCACACATGTGCCCCTCCACTTAAATTATGGAACGCATCTCCATTTTTATGTGTTTTCGGAGCCACGGTCTCTGTGCTGTAACTGCTGTACAGACACAGTGTGACTAAGGATGGGCGGATTTGATTAGGTTGTTACTGGGGGTTTCCAGGCAACCAGAAACTCACTTTGTCCCATACACACATACACACACAGGCCCTGATCCAGATCTGAGCGCAAACCCACAGGCAAATGCGTTATGCAAATGTGCTTCGAACCATGATGCAGGATACATGAGATCCAGAACAGCGGTATCAGTTGAATAGCATTTATTTGATGCTGGTAAAAGCTGTTATGAATACAGAGAACAGCTCAGATGATATATGAATAATATGAATAGAGTAAATAAAAAATGTATAGTTTTTTTAATGAAAAAATAATAATAAAAAAATAAAAAATATGCTATTTTTTTAAACTTTTATTTTTCTCAAACGGTAGCAACATTAAACAGCAGCAGCGATTTCATGGTTATATTGAGGATTTTCCAGGTTGAAATGTAAAGATAAGTGCTGTGTGCCCCCAGACATGACCTGCAGGAGGTGCAAATGTTTTAACATAAACAGACCTTTGTTACGCCTGTGTTCTGACCAGGATCGGGTGCACTGGCCTTGTCCACGCCCTTACTGTACACTGACTAAGTCCCTCCACCCCTTCCCTCTCCCAACACACCCCTCAGTGCGCAAGTCCCAGGTGCCAGGGTTGCGCTATGATCTGAATCGGCCGTGACTGAGCGCTCTTCAGTTCAGCGCAATGCAAAAAAAAAAAAAAATAAAAAAAAAAAAAAAAAAAAAAAAAAAAAAAAAAGAGACGTCACGCAAGTCGGTGCACGGTCAGATCTGGATCAGGGCCACTGCTACTTGGTCATCTTTTTAGCATTTTACATATTGTGCTACGCTTAAAATATTTAACTTTATTCACTATTATCACTGAAAAGTTTATCAGCGATGATCTCTACTCATATTTGTGTTTTTTCTAGGATAAGAAGATGAACACGGTGGTTGTCAGCTGAAATTTGGATGAATAAGTAATTATGGGCCAGACCCCCAACTGTACTGCTGCAGTCAGAGCTCCGGCTACAGCGAAGTTCCGTTGGCGAATTGTCACAGGAGACCACTCCCCTTGCACGCACAGGATTTGACACCAGGACCCAACCTTAATATTTACGCACCGGACCCAGAGAAAAGACAGCCAATGTATACATTTTGGGGCAAACCTTTCATAAAATAAAATAATTAGTCATGTTTACGTATTTAAAGTACGACTGTAAAACAGAAGTCTAAAATATGGCAATGGAATATAAAGTTCTAAAATGATTTATTCAAATGAGAAGTAACAAACATTTTAAGACTTTAGACCGCTAACTATGCTCTAAAACACTTCAGCTATGTGGTGCATTAGCAGCACTGCAAAAGGCTTGCTTAAAGGTCATGGAAAAAGTTGGCTGTTTTCCAAATGACCCCATTAAAACATAGTATAAAATAGTGATAATTACAAAACTGAACAATAAACACAGTAGCTGTATCCAGAGTTAATGCTCAATGCCATACTATAGGATATTTAGATCTTTAAGATATAAAAGATTAGAAGAACTAGATATTGCAAATGTAAATGTAATATTTATTATCTCAAGTGTCAACAAGTAGCTTATAAACTATAGAAAACTATGAACATGATTTGCAGTCAACATTACCATTCTAAAAATTAAAATCCTTTAAACGTTAATGTACTAAGCCGCTTAATTGGTATTATTTCTTGTATTTTTCCATTTTTTTTTTTATTTAAACTAGTATAGCCACAGCAGCTGCCCATATGAGTAGGATGTCCTTTCCTGTGTGCTCCTTCATTTAAGTACATTTTCCAGATTCCATAGTTACATTTTTCATTCCTCCTTAAAAATCTAAAGCTGATTATACATTGGAGATTTTCTGATGGTTATCATGCCAATCACCAGTCATGTATGATCCAAGCTGAGGGGAAACAGACTCTCACTACTGCTTATAATGTTATGGGGCCGTATGCATGTGCAGTAATTCCGTAACGTAATATACGTTACTTGTTGTAACATAGATTGCGTATACGCGGTCTTTAAGACCAACAAGGAGACATGGCCACCCATGTCATAAACAGTCCCCACATTTACACACATGCACACAGGCTGTTATATAGAGCTGACAGGTGGCACTTTGAATGAGTTAGCCAAGGAGTGCATATAGTACAACCTGTCAGGCCTTTGGAGTTAAAAACTGGTCAAGCTCATAGTAGATAACAGAAAAAACTGAGTAAGTTGGGTTGTCTGCTCATAGACGTATGTATGTACCTTATGTATTTTTTTGTTTGTTTAAATATTGACCATTGTTATGTGCTCAATTTTTATACCCAATATACAGTATAGAGTACATTTTTGTAAGTGGGGATTGTTGTCACTAATTTTATAGAAACACATTTCAGTATGGTTGGCTATGTAATAAGAGCGCTAGTGCCAACCCTCAGAGAGCAAACTAACAGCACAACAGCCATCTAAAGAACAGGAGGAATTCATAGCTGAAAATGTACTGATAACAAGGTGATTATGACTATGGTTCTAACACACTTGGTATAGGTTGTAAAATGTTAAATGGTAGCTCCACCATACATGTTTAGCTTTGGGTGAAAACAAGGGTGTAACCATAGGGGCAGTGAGGGGTGTGGATTCTACGGGGCCCGCAGGAGAGGGGGGCCCATAGAATCAGATAAGATGATCATGGTAGCAAAAACTTGATTATGTTTTTATAAAAAACAAAAAGGGATTTATCTTTAAACTGTAAAACTAAATGTTATTTTAATATAAGAAATGATAAATCTGGTGTTTATCATGTAAATGTTTCATGATAATTCTTAAATTAGATCATTCTTTTATGTTTAAGACTTGTTTTGAAAGTTTCTATCACTCCCATCTACCACAGCTACCAGACTACATATCATATTTTAACACACTGTCACATAATAAATAACTATGTTAAAGGTCACTAAGCATACTTCCTCTGAGTTAAAGGAGTAATGAATTCTTAACTATTTATTGCTCATTGTGTTTTTAAATATTGTTACTCATCTATGCAGGTTATGAATAGCAGCCTATATAACTCATTAACACAGTTCTAAAATGACTTCCTGCATCGCTCAGTAGTTGCCTGCATGACCATGGCAGCAACATTCATGATGGGACTAGAAGAAGCTGGGAGATATACATGGGGGGGCAAATGCATGTATAACATACAGTAAGGGCTTGGCTAGGCCCTTATGTACGATTCAGTGACCCCCATGGAAGGGTTTCCATGCAGATTACTTAGGGTAGAGGGCCCTGCATGCAGATTCACTATGCGCACGTAGGAGAGCAGGAGTGCCCTGCTCTCCTACATGTGGACTTTTGAATCACATACAATAGCCTGCGCAGCGAGGTTACTGCATGGAAACCTATCTTATATATGAAGCCAGTCCTTATATGGATAACTGATAGGCTTATATAGGAGCTATGAAGTATAAAGAAACATGCTGAGATTGTACAGGGTGCAATCTATGTGTTGCATTGATTATGTAATAGACAAAGGCCTCAAATACAAATTGGTTTACATTACCACACTAATAATTTATTTCATTAATAATTTATTAATCATTTATTAATCATTTTTATATTTGTTAACAGATTTTTTACAGTGCCATATTATATGGTGCCTTACAATTAAATTATTCACATTAATCCCTGTCCAAATGGAGCTTACTATCTAATTTCTCTAACACACACACACGTTACATTTTAATCAGCAGTGAATAGACCTACATGCATGTTTTTGGAGTGTGGGATGTTAATGGAGCACCTGGAGGAAACCCACATAGACCAGGACAGAACATATAAACTCCACATGAATAAGGCCCTGTCTGGGATCAAACTCATGACCTCTTATGTAAGGCAGAAGTGCTAACCCCTTGAACAACTGTGCTGTCTAATCATAATCATAATGATAATATAGGGAATTTTTTACCCCATAATGACCATGCTAAACTGAGCAAATCTGCATTGTTTTGGTTATTAACAATTCACTGTTATATTAGAATATAAGGCACATATTTCATTTATATTAAGATCCTGGGGTATAGACAATTATCAATAACCAATTACACATTAAATAAAAGGCATCAATAATAATACACCAGGCATATTTCCAAGAACACACTTTCATTCTACTATTCTCTCCTACGTGCTTTTCTACCCTTGTACTCTACGTCAGACCTGCCCCTGTCCTTGGTGCTGTCCTCCGCCTTGTACTTCTATTCCCCTGTCCTTGGTGCTGTCCTACTTCTGGTAACTCTGCCATGAAATTAAAGCTGTTCTTTCATTTCCCTGACCTCAGCCCTGTTTCACCCGGTCTTATTTCTGGTAACGGTCATGGTGTTTATGCGGTTATGCCCCTTATTCTTTTTTTTTGCCCTGGCACTTCCAAGCTTCTGTCTTTGGAAAATGCTACACTTTCTACTCACCTATCCCCTATTTTCTCTTAAAATGTCTAAGATAGCCTTTGTTGTTAAATACTAGTATATCTTGCACAGTAAGCATTATTCAATTAAGTAGAATAATATTTATTTGCAGTCATTATTTATGACACATAATTGCAAACAATCTTGACTTTTGCAATTAATTCCAAATTGCCCTTGGGCAATGCTTCTGAAAAATAATGCAAGGTTTTGACATGATTTGAGTGTATAAAAAAAGTGTCTGAAATGGTTCCTGTCAATCAGGAATGTTGACAAGTAATTATAGAGAGAAAAAAGGTGCTTTGCTTTTAAACCCTGGTTTTTTTGTCCTGTCAGGTGACTTGTGAAAAATGGGTCAGATAAGATTAGAAAGATATATCTGCACATGCGTAGTATGGTTTAAAGAGGATTGCAAACAAACAGCTGTGTTGTAAGGGGAATTCCTCCATACCTCCATTAGCAAACTCTGATCCTCTGGCACAGGACAAGACTCCACAGCCAATACAAACTGCTCCAAGGTCACTGGGAGACACAAAATATTATCAAATTAATACATGTAGACTTTATCAACAGACCTGAAGAAACAGATGTACACAGTAATGTGCTGTATAAGTGTGTGTGTGTGTGTGTGTGTGTGTGTGTGTGTATCTATACATTTCTATGTATACACATTTTATAGTTTTTACCCACTGTTAAACAGCATTTGTATAATCCACAAAGGACACTTTTTCCATATATTAAACAAATCTAGGTTGGCACCAGCCAGGTCACAGATCACACAGGTTTGAGTGTCGTTTTAAACTTTAAAATGTTCTTATTTATTTTCATGAGACCTTAATATGAAGAAATTTCCTGGTGATGAAAATCACTGCATTTTCTAATTTCTGAATACATTCAGTCAGAAAAACACTAACACAATTACAGTTTTTCTCACAATGACTATAATAAAAAATACAGCTGGAACCAATTTCCAATAAGTACCTAAAAAGAAAAGAGCTATTAAATGCTGTTGGATGCCATGTTCACTATTATCCACTAATTGCTTCTAGCTTAGAGCTGATCAGAAAATGTAACTTTATTGTAACAATTATTTGTTGCACAATATAAACAGGATACCAACTGCATTCTCTGCAAACACATGAGATTCAAAATTGGAAAGAGAAAACCACAGCTACTGCAGTATGGGAAGATAAAGCTGCATTCCCACCTAGGAAAATCCCATAACTGCACAGGGGATTTTCACTAAAAACAAGTTACCAAACCTGAGTTGCTCCTTGCAAATAAGTAAAAATAAATATTTTTTGGGATATATATCAACAAAAATGTGCAAGATAAGGTCCAAACTAGTAAAACACAAATATTCCTTATTGGATAGGACAAGGAAAGATTACCATGTCTGAATATGTGAAAGGAGATATGCCATTATGTATGGATTTCATACATTTATCAGAAAGTTTGGGACTGGACATTGTGTTTGTTATAGAATAAAGAACATGTTGCCTAAATAATTCTTCTTGCTCAATGTAAACTGTAAAGGATTATTGTACCATTGTACTGCTGATGTTACAATCCCAGGGCTACACAGTAAGCAGTATGACATAGTAACATAGCTAAATGTAAGTAGGTTGATGTATGTAGCAGGAAATTATATTCTATAAGCACAAATATTAGAACAAATAATGTTTTCAACTTTGACATTGCAGGAAAAAAAAAATACAGCAAAAATGCTCAGCAGCTTAAAGTCCATACAAAAAAATACCATTTATATTTATCATTACAATTAATAAAAGCAAAATAATGGTTATAAATTCCTAAAATGCATCTAGGTTGGTGTGATGACCCCATGTAAATTAATACAAAAATGGAAATTTGTAGACTATTTATGAGATCAAGAACTAGTAACGATAGGAGAATTACATGCATTAGTCTTCTGTCAGTCTGTACTGCGCATGCACAGTACATGGAATTCTGCAGCGAAACGCATCTGTCTGATGCAAAATTCTCTGTGGAATCCTGTCTGTGCACGGGGGACAGGCCCACTCACCACGGATACACATGGTGAGTGGGTTACAGAATGGTAATTGGAGAGGGCATTCCAAATTCCATATGTGGGCCTTCCGCATGCAAAAGGTGAGGGGAGTGCAGGGGGTGTGTTCTGGGGGCAGAGGATAACGTAAGGAATTAATTTGCAGTTCAGGATCCAGTCCTATTTAGCTAAATTTATGTTACCCACTAAACTTAATAGAGGGTTACAATCACTCCTACCTTGTCACACCACATAGCAATGTAATCCCAGATTTATTATCTTGTCATAACAATAAATATATTAAACTGCACTGAAATAAATGCTCACTGTAAATCTGCTGTGGCTGTTTTCCAGTGATTAACATTTACCTCTATGTTGCATCATATGAATGATGCTTAACATACATTATAATAAATAAATAAATATAAAATCTAAGTTACTATGTAGCATCATCTAATCAAAGCCATTTTGGCTCTTTTCTATTTTTACAAATTATCCCATTTATGCAACACATTTCTTATGAATTCTTACACATCATGTAATGCAGTTTCAAAGAAATCTGGAGACATATTATAAAGCAAAAGAAGACATTTTTAAAAAAAAAAGTGCAGAAGTTCAAACCACATCTTAGGAAAGTCTTGAAAAGAATTGCACATATGAATTCAGTATAGGAAAGTCTCTTGGAAAGCATGCTGTAACATAACAACTTACGTAAGCTTTTGCTGTGTGGTGTCCTACTTTGATACATCTGATGAAAGACCAGGTTCTTCTGCATTAAACATACAGCATTGCTCTTCTGTGACACATTACTGTATCTAGCACTGGCAGTGCATGGGGAGTAATGGGGAGCAAGGGTGTAATGGGGAGCTGGGGGGTGAGCGCTTCTCCCGCCTGGTGCTGGCCCTGTGTACCACCACTTATCTCAATTTTAACTATTCTCACACTCAGCCCTCCGAGACATTAACTTAAACTAAGACTCTGCCATCTCGAATCTAGGCTTATGTTAGGCGCAAAATAGTACTCCTGCTCTGTTAAACACCTACAAAAGATTGCAAATGGCCACTTAGAAGAACATGGGACACAACAGTGGCAATCCTAGTGGTGTGGTACACTTTTCAGAGGGTTTTTCTATTCTACAGTGATGTAAGGCTTATTTAAGATACAACTATAAGTAGTGACAATGGGCCTTATAGACATAAGGTCCTGGAGAGACATAAGCAACAAATTGTTAAATGAACCAATTTTTTTGAGTGCATAGTGTTTGGGATGGTGTGTGTGTATGGTGAAATTTACAGTTTTATTACATTACACACCTTTACAACAGACAAGATTCTCAGCTTCTCAGCTATATGAAATCTAGGCAACCTGAAGGGGCAGTTTCAATATCTTGTATAAGAAGTATACTACTTGCACCAAAGGGTAAGGGGAAAGGATTAAACAAGCACTTTCACTGCTGCTGGGTTCTGGATACATGTGAAGGGGTAACAAAAGTGAACTCCCTTCCTCGTCACAAACATCAAATGACAGCATAACACGCAATATCCCACATCCCCTGTGCTGTATAGAATGGATATCAATAGGAGAAGTGTCTCGAACAGTTATGCATTATTACATATGTAAACTCTATAAACCTCTAAGTCCAATGTCTATTATGTCGAGTCTGCAATATCACAGAATAATATATAAATATCCAACGGTAAATAGTCTTAGAAGATATTCACTCATAAAAATCTTCATTTACTCCATGCACGAGGAGACGCCGAACAATAATTTTGGATCACTTGAAAATTTTCGGTTCACAGTTTCGGAACTGCTGTTTCATCTAGAACTGTTTGAATGGAACAATAAGATTCCACACCGCGTACAGACATTATGTGAGTGAATTTTTATTGACATTGTTTAAGATTGAAAGTCTCTACATGCACATACAAATCTTTGACTTATACACTTTGTATATGTCAGGATTTATAAGATTTTTATAAGTGAATATCTTCTAAGACCGCTGGATATTTATATAGGATTATGTGATATTGCCGAGTCGACATAATAGACATTGGGCTTACAGAGGTTCATAGGTACATATGTAATATTGCATTACTGTTAGAGGCACTTCTCATATTGATATCCATAAAGGGATACGGGCAGGGCCAGATTAACCATGGGGCAATAGGGGTGGTCGTCCTGGGGCCCCCACACACAAAGGGCCTCCACAAACTGCTGTAAAAGAGGATGGATATCAGTGATTGACATCCTCCTCTTAAGCACAGGGTATCACAGCCGCTGTCTAATTCCGGCAGCTGCGATAGTCTGCTTAAAAGGAGGATGTCAATCACTGACATCCATCTTCTTTCACTGGTTTCCCGATGGGCTGTCTTACATACAGACAAGCCAATCAGAGCTCAGCGAGGCAGCCAATCAGAGTGCAGCAGAGTAAGAGAGCAGGGAGCCCGATCACTTTCACTTTCATTTTCTTACTGCCGAGGTCTCCCTGCATTCTCAATGGAGGACTGATCAGCCTCTTCTGTTGAAGGTTTATTATCTATCTATCTGTCTGTCTGTCTGTCTGTCTCTATATCTATCTATCTATCTCTCTATCTCATATCTATCCCTCTGTCTATCTAATGTAGTGCAGATATATATTATATATCTATATACTTAAGATAATATAGAAATTGATATATATATATATATATATATATACTCAGGCTGAGGTGGGGGCAAAAGGGTAAAGGCTTCATGTAGGAGGAGGAGGAGCAGGAGGAGAGGCAGCAAAGGTTAGTTTATTATACAGTGCTTAAAAGTGGTTGAGGAATGGTGATTTACATAAAGGGGACACAAAGGCTGGGTGGACACAATGGGGTGCAATAGTGTTACCTGGACATAGAAGTTGAATGGACACAAAGAGTGGGGCAATAAGGCTAAATGGACACAGAATATATATACACATATTTTATTTTTTTTAAGTAACATTAAGTGTCCTCTCTGACTACCATTTTGTGTGTGCATGTGTGTATTTACCTAAATACATTTGCTTTGTTAATGTGAAGCAGCCCCCCCCCCCACACACGATTTAGTTGCCCAGGGGCCCCCACAGACCTTAATCTGGCCCTGGATATGGGATATTGTGTGTGTTGTGCTGTCAATATCTTGCTGAAACTCAAAAAAAGATGAATAGTATTAAACATTCCAAAAACAATATATTAGTTAAGCAATATAGATAGGTTGTAGAGAAAATGAACAAAAAGCTCACGAGTTGAATGAGTGTAGTAGGTGAGCACCAAATTCTGAGCAAATTCTGAAACAGCTTATATGTCTAAAATTGGTTATGATGGAATTAAGTCTATAGAAAGTCTAGAAGTCTACAACTCTGTATGGTGGCTTTAATTCCGTGGAAAGCTAATTGCACAACATGTGCCTTATTATTGGCTAGCTTTCAACTGGGTGTACTAAAATTCTATTTACACTGACACAACTGACCAAATATGAAACACAAACAACATAACTTAGTTCCCCTTTGTCTAATAAGATAATTGTGAAACCAAAGAAAGTTCATTTAAACAGTATGATTACCATTCAACTGGCTACTTAATAAACAAGTATATACTAACAAACAGCTTTAGGTTTAGAATGTTCCCTATTCCTGGTCCTATCCTAGATAACATCATATTCTGTGATACCTAGCATGTATCACAGTATTCCAGACATGCTACGGTGCTACGCATGCTAGTCTTGGTGATATCGTATTATTCCCTATTTCCCGATTGTACTATTGATTGTACTGATTCTACTATACCTGCATGAGTTCGCTTTGCATGCACAATCCCTGCAAATCTTAATAAATAGCTTTTGTGGTTTGAAACCATAGTGATTATGTTGTACAATCATTTATTTACCTTTAATACCATCTAGATGCTAAGGCCCTCATTCAGAATTAGGGTCGTAAGGGGACTTATGCAAGTCATTTGCGTAAGTCACCTTGACACGTAACATCGGTGCATACGTGTCATACATATTATACAAAGAGTCTGAAAAATGTAACATTTAAAGCCACCCTTATACACAGTTTGTGGGGGCTTGGTAATGTCTGTATATTTTGTGTTATAATTATGGACCTCATCACAGTGTGTTTGTCTCCCATCTCCTCAAAGACCCTCTGGCACTGTTGTGGATGAATTTTGATAACTGGATCAGTACCTTAAAAGATGGAGAAGCGAGTTGTCAGCCATAACGAAGTGCAAAAGATAAGTGGAAAAACTGGTATCAGGCCTAGTGACATGGTGTAAGGGACCTAAAGAGATAGAAAAGGGAGACTGGAGAGATGGAGTCAGTGGCATAGAAATACAGAGGAAGGGGTCTTAAGAGACTGATGAGAAGAACTGAAAGGGGATGATAAAAGTGCAGTGTAGAGATGTAGAAGGGCATCTGGAGGGTCATAGGAGGGCCTTAAGTGGTGATATGTATCTCATATTTAGAAATGTATATCAAAGCTTTAAAAGCTATAAAGTCCAGTTGCTAAAATATGTATGCAAACCATGTAATAACTTTCCTGTTATTAAGTTGTTTGGACCTAACTAATTAAAAGATGGTATTGCCCAGCATTTCTTTGGCTTAGGGGATGAAAAAAATATTGAGACACTAAGGGTGCTTTCAATTACGAAATTTTGTGAATCATTGCTCTAGGCACAAAGCCAACCACCCAGATGTGGAAAAGGGGTTCTTTATTTTTTTATGAAATGGGATATTTATATCTAACAGTGGCAAGAAAGGTCAGAGAGACCACATCCTAAAACTGCTTGAGGCTATTGTTATGAGGCGTGGAGTCTAACTGAGGACTGGTCTTCACTAGGGCCCCTAAAGGTAGGGATAGGCTTGTGTGGCAGAGGAAAGGAAAGTGAAGAGTGAAGATATCAGCAGTGTTTATTAGTGCACACAGAAAACTGGTAAATAGTAAACTAGGAGCGAAATGAAAATATAATAACACAGGTAACAAGACTAGATAAACCACAGGCTATAAACACTATGGAGTACATATATGACCAGAAATCAGAGGGAGCACTAAACACAAAGCAGAAGAAACAGGAAATACTAGACACTGGGGTACAGAGCTAAACTGCATACACAAATACAAGAGCACGTAAATACAAACAGAAGTCCAGACTACAGAGCAGGCTATATGCAAGAAACAACTAAAAGCAAGGATTCAGAGAACATAAATACATACAGACAGAAGACAGCTGGTATACAAGGCACAATATGATAATAGGCAGATCAGAGAGAAAACACACACCATGAACACAGGATAACAATTACTAAACACTCAGTAAAAGGAAGGCCTATATGTGGAGGTAGAGCAGGTGGAAGATAATTAATTAAGCGTCCAACAGCAGCCCCTAGGGGCAGGACAAGATAATGTGCATAAAGCATAAAATAGTCCAAGATTGCCCTAGGGGCGAAACAGGATATAGCACATCCATAAGATATAACAGTTATTTACTGGTACCTGATTAGGGACTGATTCACAACATAGGGACAGTAACATTTTGTGGACAGTTTCCTTTAGATCTCCAGATGTGTCAGCATAGCAAATAACTATAGATTGAATACAGACTAGGAAAAAGGGGGTGTTTTTTGTGTAAAGCACTTATGCAAGCACCGCAGTCTCAAGATGCTCTTGATAAGAAAAAAAATCCATCTTGGGGCCCTATCCAACATTGGGTAGAACAGAATGGGAAGCGGAAAGGAGGAGGGAAGTATGTGGATAGTGAGGGCATGTTAAGCATAATAAGCTAATACTCCTTCATGCCGATTGATGGGAGAACTCAGCGAATAAAGCAATCCCTTTGCAAGAAGGGGTGGAGCATATAAGACTTCAGCTCCACGGTGAGACAACTGCCACACATTTAAAGGTATATTCAGCCCCCGGAGACAGCCCAGAAATGTTCAAGGGCCCCTAGACTCATTGTGGCTATGGATAATTACCCAGTGTGCCCAAATGGATAAGATGGCCCTGGTGGCCTTGGTAGCCACAGGTGTCCGTGGCACCCTGTAGAGCGCCACAGCAGCCCAGGAAGCCATGATGCACAGTTTAGGAAATGCTGGGTTACACCATTTAGGGCCTATCTGGATTCCCCATTCAGTAGGCTATAATAAAACAGATTATAGGCAGCCCACTGACAAGTTGCAATTTAGCATCACATATGACATGAAAGCTGGAGACATTTATTGGAACATTGACAGTTCTGTTTTGAAGAGAAGTGTCATGTTTCAATTACTGAGCCTTGTGCCATTCACTACTCTGATTATAAGAACAGCTCAAGTGAATGCAAGGTTTATGTCATAGTTATGTCCACTGAAAACAGAAACCAATAAAGGTGAATATCAGGAAGTTATATAGATGATAAAAGAGCTTACCCAGAGTTTATAATTCTTTCCCCTCCAGTGCCACCTCCTGCTGAGCATCTTCCTGTCACTTCCTGACCTTGATTCACCTGTAACCTACGGTAATCCGATCATTGCTTGGTTTGTTTCTACTAATCCATAAATCTGTCAACTGTTGTTATGAGGATTTATTTTTTTCCTTATTCTTAACAGACTGTCATCCAGTCTATTAATCTAGACATTATTGTGTGTGTATTAATGCTCTGTTCATTTGTGTGCAATAATTTCAAAAATAGGTGTCAAAGGGTCGGATCCACAATTAAGACATCGGAGGCTAACATATGTAATTTGCAATCATATATTCCGTATGTGGAGTTCACACCCACTGCAATCAACTCGCACGTATGGACCTACCATGTGCAGAACCCTACCTTACCTTAAGTAAGGCTCTTGTGCACAATGTAGGATCATATGTAAGCCCTTAGGATATGCATGCCCCTCTCCCCACCGTCAGGCACTGTCTTACGCATCGGAACGCAGCATTAATCTTACTACGTTCCAATGCGTAGGTATGTGGTTAGCTTGTTTCCAGTAGGAATGCACAGCTGACTTATACATGCTGTATGTGTAAGTTTGCTATCCTTATTATGTCTGCATCTGGTCCAAAATCTTAATGAGTGAGCACAAGCTGCTGCTAATAGGTGGTGCTAGCTTCACCTGGGACATGGAGTTTAATACATAGACCAGGAATACAAGTTGCAAGCACATGGGGGAAATGAGGCTAGGTCAAACGGTAGTCAGATCTTACACCGATAAGTTACTGTCAATTATTTACCGAGTGTACACTAAAAGCCATCTGCAATGATATTGCATTGTTTTTACTGCATGTTATAAAGGGTTAATACAAATAAATAGACAACAACACAAAGCAGTGATCCCAAATACAAGACAAAACCACAGGTGTGTGTCTGGTGTATAAATACAAGGAGAACCAGAGCAGGAAACAAGGAAATGCCTATGAGATCAGTATTTTACAACAGGAACCACAATACAATACTCTCAGCTTATCCACATCTAACACCAATGACCATCAAGCTTCCTTTCCACTTACTATCTAATTACTGATACCAGAACTCTTACAATACTATTGATACTGTCAAAAAAATTCTATAGCCACATTATAGCCTATATTTACAATCAGTATTTCTGACAGTACACATTATTACACAAGACTCCTGTATGCTTCTCATTAGCTGTTGTGAACTAACTGAAGTAACTAATTTGTTTCCCTTAACCCAGTGGTTCCCAAACTTTCTCAGTTCAAGGCACCCTTAGGGTCTCCATATTTTTATTCAAGGCACCCCTAAGACAAAAATACAATAGAATACAATAGGAAATAGAAACATTCCGAGACAGTTTGGGAATCATTGCCTTAACCTGTACTGGTTGACAAAAGCTGTGGGAGAGATTTCTCTTAATGAACAGATGGAAATAAAAGTTTAAAGGCTCACTAAGCAAAAAGACACAGTGTAGATTGGTTGAGTCATGCAAAGTGTTAAAGTGATATCACAGTAGCCCAACTGACAGCATTCAATTACTCATATTA